>PVHX01002461.1:151591-167939 GCA_004024805.1 Geosciurus inauris
TACCAGGGATTGAACTCAGGGGCACTCGACCCCTGAGCCACATCCCCAGCCCTATTTTGTGTTTTTTATGTAGAGACAGGGTCTCACTGAGTTGCTTAGTGCCTCGCCATTGCTGAGGCTGGCTTTGAACTCGCGATTCTCCTGTCTCAGCCTCCCTAAGTGCTGGGATTACAAGCGTGAGCCACCGCGCCCGGCTTGTTTTTATTTTTAATAATTGGTCCTGTTGGAAAATTTTTCTTTGCTGTTGACTCTGGTTTTCTCAAGTTCTGTCCTGAGAAATCTTTACCAGCTTGGCTGGGTAGTTTTGCCATAGGATACAGGTGAGGCAATCAAGACCACTGTGGTCGTCAAATGGTGCCATCAGAGTAGGTGAGGCTGGAGTCTGCATGGCTATAGAGTATGCAGTGGTCCAGGTCAGGCTATGGAGGGGGCTGGTACTACCCTGGGTGAAGCTGAAAGTATTTCTAAAGTTACTTGGTTGGTCTCTCTGGTCATTGTCTCAGAGAAGGGTATATTTTGAGCCAGATTATCTGTGTATCAGGAACACCACCAATGATGGATTATATTACCAAGGAGAATGCTAAGAGAATTATTGTTCCTACAAGTTTCCCCCCTGAATAAGGTCTTTTTTTCCTGTTACAAAGAGTGATTCAAAGCCCGTGAATCCTGGCCTGGCTGGAGTAGGTGTGTGGATAGCAGGGCCTAGGAGCCTTTGGTATTGGGCCAAGAGGAAGATTTTCCAGAAGAGGCATCTATTAGAAATGTTGTGGTGGGGTGAGGTGATCACCCAATACCTCAAGTACCCTATTAGGCAAAACTTTGGGGGGTATTTGTTGTGAACATCCTACATACTTGAGACTAAAGCCCTTGTCCAAAGGGTTATAATTGACTTAGGGTTCAAGGTAGATTTAGGAAAGCTTAATATCCTTTAAATAATGCCTTCTCTAATTTTCAGACTTTTATTAAGAATGTGAAGTTTTCCTTTTGTACATTTTATTCAATCCTGTTCTGCTCTCTTGGATACATACTTCTAGCTGTTAATTTTTTGTGCTTCTTTGCCAGTGGGTGATTTTTTGGTGTCTTAAGATTTTTTTTTAATATTTATTTTTTAGTTGTAGGCAGACAGAATATCTTTATTTTATTTTTACGTGTTGCTGAGGATTGAACCCAGTGCCTCACTCATGCTAGGCAAGCACGCTACCACTGCGCCACAATCCCAGCCCAAGATTTTTTTTTAAACAAGGGTTACTTTAAATATTAATTTTCCTCCTTTAACTTCTTTTTTGATATAATACTAGGCATATGAAATATATTCCAGAGTTCCTATATGCTTCATCCAGATTTTCCAAATGATGATATTTTAACACATTTTATCTATCTTTTTCTCTTTCTCTTTTAATATCTGTTTTTTAGGAACCACTGAAATAAGGTCATAGGAGATGTCTTTTTGCTCCTAAGAAAAACACTGTAATTTCTAAAAGCAAAGGTATTCCCTTATGTGAATGCTGTATAATTTTAAAAATTGGAAAATTAACATTGATACCATAGTATTATCTAATCCACAGACTCTGTTGAGATTTCATTAAATGAAACAACAATGTCACTTTTAGTGAAAGAAAAACCTCAGTTCATGCAATTTATTGACTTGTTCCTTGGTCATCTTAACTCTGGAGCCATTTTTTCTTTTCTTTCATGACAGTGATATTTTTGAGTAATATAAACCAATATTTTTGTGAAATAACTATTATTTTACCTTTATTTGATGTTTAGTCATGGTTAGATTCAGGCTATGCATTTTTGGCTGGACTATAATTGATATTAGTTTTAAATGGTATTAATCCTTAATATGGATTTGAAAAGTTGGAAGCTAGATTTATTTTCATCTCATACTTTTATTTACCTTAAATGTATATATTCTGTATATAAATCTAATAAGTAATGTATAAAACCAAACAGCTTTTGGGTGTTTGCTTTAAATAATGGTTAATCAATTTAAGTTAGACAGACTAAATTTCCATTAATCCATTTGGTTTGTAATTTAAGCACATTTCCTTAAATATTTAAAGTTGTCTTTGTAAGTAAATAGTTCCAGTTTGCTTGTAAATCACTTCCAATCTCCAATAAGGCAAACCTGAAGACCTTAGCATTTCCCCAAGTACTTGAGTAATTCTTGTCAACTAAAACTTAAATTTACAAACACAGAAGATTCCTCATTCTTCTAAATATTCTACTGGTGTTTGAAAACACTCATGTTTTCATCTTTGACTCAGTCGCATTTTAAAAATCAATTGCACGTTCTCAAAGACATTAGATTCTCCTCCAGATTCTCAAACATTCCATATACTTTAATACCGAATTTACAAAGATAATTGTGAACTTCACAAAAAGCTATGAATACCATGGATTTTATTTGCTTCAGCATCTCTATATTTGATTACACTCTTTTTCTAGGGCTGTTAAGACATTCACTTTGGGAAGCGAATCTATTGCAAGAGGTGGGCTGAGGTTTCCGTGCTGAAAGTTGAGAACTGGGCCAGTAATATGTGCCAATACACAGATGTTTATCTGGCAGAGATTTGGGTTTGAAGAGACACATGTCCAGCTTTCTTTGGGAACTACAGATAAACCCATTTTCTAATTACTATGGCAACCTAAGGCTAAGCCCCATGTAGTTGCTATGACAACAGCAGTCCACACCCTTCTGTTGTGATGGGTTTTCAACCTTGGTCTTTAGTTGATATTCTTATGTCCTCCTTCCCTCTGATTTGGGTAGACATATGTCTGTATCCTCATTTGGTTGCAACTGATTTCCTCTACTGCTTGATTGCGTCCTATATTTCTTTAGCTCTTGGCAGCATCTTGTAGTCTTTTTTTTTTCTGTCTGATTGGATTTTAGATTTTCTTTTGAAACCTTTGGCCACAACTCTAAAGCTTCATGCTCATGAGAATGTCTTTCTCTAATTTCTTCATGTTACTGTGAATGATAGCCTCTAGAGCTTGACTTCGATTCCCAGAGTTTCACTAGTGCTATGTAACTTGATTAGGAAAACTCTCAGGCCCTCCACCGCTCCTAACATCTGAGAGCTCTGTGTACATACTGTAACTAGAGATGACTGTGTACTTTTAAAAAATTTTGTTGTTGAATTGCTTTCAAAAAAATATGAAGGCTAAATCACAATTGAACCAATAGAATCAAAGTAGGAATGGGTCATGTATAAGAACATCATGATGTCTTGATTACTGACTTTTATTAGGATGAACTATTTATGTTTGGTAGTTTTATTTTATTTTATTTATTTTATTTTTTCAAGGCCAAGGATTGAACTCAGGGCCTTGTGCATGCTAGACAAGTGCTCTGTCACTGAACTAAATCCCCAACCCTGTTATGTTTGGTAATTTAATTTCATTTTGCGTAGAGTGTCTTGGATAATAGCAGTCACTCCCTGCTACCTTTGTTCTTTTTCTGATTCTCTTTCTTTGTTTAATGTGGTTATTTAAAAGCTCACGTTTTGGAATTGGTAGGCCTGGGTTCAAATTGCAGTTCTGGAGTTTATTAGCTGTGTGACTCTGGGCACGTTGCACAACCTCTCAGAGCTTCCTGTGGGTTCCATCTTCCTCACGAAGTTGTCATGAGGATTGAGTGGGATGTTGCTTGCTGATCACAAAGCATAGCCCCTGGAGTCCTTAAGTGCTCAAAGACTTAACAGTTTTATTTGCATTTGTCCTTCTTGTCACCATCCCTTACATCTGATCTGCCTCACTTGCCTTGATATCTTGTTGAACTCTGGCCTCTCTTTTGGTTTTTCTATAAGCTAGACATTGCTTATATTCACTATGTATTTCTTCTCTCGTGGTGGAGACATTGTTGATAGTACATTTATGTTGAACATTTTTTTCTCTTTGTTTCCTGGAAGAGTCCCTCAATTTGACCTTCTGGGCCACCACATGTTGAGCACAGAACCCAAAGACCATTAAATCTCTCTCAGGTCCTTTCCACTTCCAGTTACATTTTTGCTTAGGTGGTGCCACCTATAGGGAGTGGCCAAGGAGATAGCAGACTCCGTGACCATGATGTTGAATGGATTTCAAATACCAAAAACTCAAGGGGGAAACTAGCAATAGTAGCCATGGTGTGTTCGGATACTCAGCAGGAGTAAACTGGATTAATCCTATAGGTGTCTACTGGTCCAAGTCAAAACCATGTTGGTGGGCTGGGTTGTGGCTCAGTGGTAGAGTGCTTGCCTTGCATGTGTAAGTCACTGGGTTCGATCCTCAGCACCACATAAAAATAAGTAAATAAATAAAATAAAGATATTGCGTCTATCTACAACTAAAAAAATATTAAAAAAACAAAAGAAAACATGTTGGTCATGACCACTGTTCTCCCCAGGTTTTCAGAGTTGGAAATGAACACCAAGACTTTCTGAACAATGAGCCACGATGACAAAGCACAGAAAAATAATTATGTGTGATTGAATGCAGAAAGTTGTCAGATGAATATTTGTTAAATATGCACTCTTACAGTGTTAATGATAATAATTAGTTAAGTAACAAATGCTAGATACTTTGAAAAAAAATTTCTTTGAATTCTAACAGCTCTTCGAGGTAAGTGTTGTATTGACCTCCATTTCTACAAATATGAAGTCAAGTACATTGCCTAGAGTCACATGGCCAATAAGTGGTAGAGAGGAATTAGACCCATGTTTGCCTAAGACCAATGAGAGTACTTTAATTACTTTGATGTAGGCTTATGTTATAAGGAGTTGTGTAATAGTTCTTTAGTGGGATTTTCCCTTGTCAAATAGAGAAAATTTTTGTGCCAGTCAAAAAAGTTAGCAGAACGAACTGACTCAAGTTCTTTGAACTCTGACTGTTTTTTTCTCAATGTCCCTCAATCCCACCAATCCATGACTCATTGAAGTAATAAGCAACTCCCTCTTCCCAAGAGGAAGAAGTTATATCAGTCATTTTGCCCTGGTTGTCAATTAATTTATCTGGATTGCTTTTCTAATAGTGAACTCTAATGTACTATGTGAACAAAAGATTGATGGTTGGAGGAGGAGAATTTGCAGGTGATTTTGGAACAGACGCCCTTTAGAATGGGTAGATTTTGGTGAATGTTATTCAGCCCTAAGTCAGCAAGTGGTAATGCTTCTTGAGGGTATAAAAAGGGGATTCAGGAAGCTGAAGCCGGGCATGATGGTGCACGCATGTTATCCCAGCACTTTGGGAGGCTGAGACAGGAGAATCGCGAGTTCAAAGCCAGCCTCAGCAATGGCAAGGTGCTAAGCAATTCAGTGGGACCCTGTTGCTACATAAAATACAAAATAGGGCTGGGAATGTGGCTCAGTGGTTGAGTATCCCTGAGTTCAATCCCTGGTACCAAACAAACAAACAAATAAACAAAAAAAAACAAGGAGGATTCAGGAAGCTGAGATAGGACAGGGATACAGAAGGAATAGGGAAGCCCCAGAGACAAATTCTCCTCCCTCCTACTTTTGCTGACCCTGAAGATTGCTGCTATCAGAATCTTTCTTGTGATGAGGGTAGGTGTTTGGAATAAAAAGTAGTCAGGACATTAGTCCCTGGATTTCAGTATTCATCAGACATACCCTTTGCTTTCTTAGAAAATGGAGATTTCTGAACTCTGTATTGTCAGAGACTGATATAGCAAGCAGCCTGAGAAACTTGGATTTCATCTATCTCACAGGGGATTCACAGATGGTCTGAGAGCACCAAAGTTTTGGTAACTTTGGGTGGGAGTCTCTACCACTGGGCCAGTAGGAAAGTCTAACCCCCAACTCAGGGAATGATGCCGTGGCTTCTATGAGGGTACATGCTCCCTGAGCAACTGATGGTGAATGAGTAAAGGAAGGGCTGCTCCTCTTGAGAACTGTGCTTCATCTAACCAATCAAACTTCTGCAAGGCCTAAAAAGTTCTGTCTCAGGAACAAGCTCCCTTACTCCTCCTCACCTCTTTGCTTGTTTCTGGTGTCCTGCCTTGTACGGTCCTGGCTTGGAGGTAAGGTGACAAAGGAAGAGGGGCCAGCTGTGGAGCCAGTGGCGGCATGGTGGCCATTGGAAACACTGGATTTCCAGAGCTGAGATGGGGGACAGTTGTAGACCAGTGGGGATGGTCGGCTCCCCTCATTGCACAGAAGCCGTCATTGTGGAGAGCCATGGCCAGCTCCACTCTGCTGCTGAGGGGCCGCGCCATGGTGTCTCAGGTCAGTGGAAGAACCCTATGGGTATATTTTCTTTGCCTGTCAAAGTTGTTCCTTTTCTCTTTAGTGGAAAAACGCTTTGTGGTTTGGTTTCTTCGCCTCATTTCCTAGAGCTACAGGAGGCTGAATTCAGGCAGCCTCTCCTGGCCTGAGAAGTAGCTCCTCTATGCCTTATTTTTATCAAATAGTATTATGCTGAGAATTGCTCTTAGTTTTTTTTTTTTCTCTTTAATTTCCACTGGTCTGTAAGTAGGATGTGGGCTTCCTAAGATTGGAGAAATGAAATTTTAAAACAGCCCCTTGGGAGGATAAGGATAGGGAAGTGCCAGAGAAAGAGGTTCCAGGAGGATGAGCTGTCCTGCTGGTTGGAAACTTTGTAGCCCACCTCATCAATGGATTCCCTTTTATTAGCTTAGAGAGAACTTAGTATATTCTTACTGAATTCATTTTGGAAGAGGAGAATGTGTTTTCTTAAGTGAGGCAGGACTCTAGGGTGGAGTTCAGGCTGTTTTGCTCTCAGCTTGGGCTCTGGGATGAAATAGGGCCTGTTACAGACAAAGCTTTGTTTGAACTGAAATGAGTCACAAGAGGTGTCCAGGGAGGAAATGCGTGAGTGTTGGAACTGGTGGAGTGTTGCTCTCAGTAGAGGGTAGACTGGGTGAGTGATCAAGCTGAATAATCTCATTTTGGGTTTTTTTTTTTTTAAAGTATAAAATATTGAAGTGCGTGTGATGTGTGCACATAGATAACAAATAGGGTCTGAATGGAATTCTTTTTTTTCAGTGCTGGGGATCAGATCCACAGCCATGTATGCCAGGCAATTGCTCTACCACTGAGCTACACCCCCAGCCACCAAAGGAACTTTTAAGAGGAATTCTGAAAATAATTTTGAGCACAGAAACACTGTAGAATAAGGGTAGCGTACCTTCTGGTGAAGAGAGAACAATGTTTGGCTGGTTGGACAAATCTTGACATTTGTTAGAACTCAGTAATCATCCTGTCCATGATTTGATTCCAGGAAGTTTCCCTATCTAGCTACATTTTGCATATGCTGACATTAAAATGACATTAATTTGCAACTGCTAAATGTACACTAACTGATGGTCTAGTTGTGAGGGTCTAAGGAGAAAAATGTTCCAGAACCTTTCTAACTGGTAAGAAATCTCTTTTGAATGGAAACTTGTCCAAATCTGAATCATTAGGGATCAACAGTATAAACGATGGCCCTTGGAAGGGACATCTCAAATTGCTTAGGATGTGGGTTTACATGGGTGAAACGTGTCTCCAAAAGCTTAGGTAGCATGTGCAGGAAATTCTGGAAGAAAAAAACCCTGCCCTCTTACTCTAGGGTTATAAAGTATTGCTTTTACTTTTTCACTTTTTTCTTTTTCTTTTTGGTACTGGGGATTGAATTCAGGGGTGCTTTACTACTGAGCCAGAACCCCAGCCCTTTTTATTTTGAGACAGGTACTCATTAAGACGCTTAGAATCTCACTAAATACTGAGGCTGGCCTCAAACTTGCCATCCTCTTGCTTCAGCCTCCCTGATGGCTGGGATTATAGGCATGCACCACCGTACCTGGCCTTATGCAGTCTTGCTAACATTGTTGCTAAATAACCTGGAAACAACACTACAGAGAAAGGATCTAGAGTATAGTATTACTTAAGTCTAATATTTTTTTCTTCTGGCATGGAAAATTTGGCATCCAGGTTTGTCTTAGGTAAACATGCAGGACTGTGGAAAAGCAATCAGAATGTGAGCTTGTCTCCATGCCAGTGGTACTCCTGCAGAGATGGTGAATGCTTCTGAAACGCACAAGGATGTCTGTGAGAAGAGTGGTGAGCATCAACCCTACAAGATGACCCAGTACTAGAGGGCAGGGACTCTCTTTGCCCAGGGAAAGCAGCATTGTGAAAGGAAGCAGCGTTGCCGTGGTGAGCAGACTAAGTTGATTTTCCATAAAAACACTAAAACTCCTAAGAAGATTGTGTTGGGGTTGAGTGTGCTGAGCCCAGCTGCAGACCTGAGACAACACTGGTTCTCAAGAGATGCGAGCATTGTGACCTGGGAGCAGATAAGAGGAGATGGGGCCAAGGGCTTCTCTGGAGGCAATGTTAAAAAGAAAAGAAGTTTGAAAGTGACTTGTATACAGGACACGGTGACCATCAGCATCAAGTGGTTACCTACTGGGGAGCACTAAGGCTCTGAGATGTAAGGAAATCATCTGGGAGAATCAGAGATGTTGTCATGGTAACCATATCAACTATCCAAGCTCTATTATTTTGAGACATGTTTCTTGGGAAACTGTACCTCTAATGTTACTATGATGAGGCCTTTATTGATAATAATAGCTAGCATGTACTGGGCGTGCACAGGGTACTGTGCATGCTTTTCGGTGCTTTGCCTCTATTAATTCATAATCCTTATAAGTCTATGATGATGCTCTATTTTATCCCTTCTCAGTTTAAAATTAGGCAGATCTGATGCACAGAGAAGAGAATAACTTGACTTGAAGTCACATGGCTTTGGAAAGCATGTTCTTCACCCCCACTCTGTCACTCTCTGTGCCGTCAATTAGGGATCATAGGAAAATTGTCAAAGGTTACATTTCACCCACGGTAGGCAGCTCTTCATTGAGCTAGCCTCCTAAGATATAGTACTTTCTTTCTTTCATGATTTAACTGGTAGTTTTATTTTATTAAATACACACCTGCTTTTCTAACGTTGAACCTGTGGCTTCTACTGAGGCCAAAGGTGTGTGAGGGCTGCAGCTTCGCAAAACCAGAAAGGATCACAAAAATAAAATGGCAAAGAAATGAAGTGAGACCCTTACCTCACACCATATAAAAATTAGCTTAGAATGGATAAGTAACTGAAATGGAAGAGCTGCAACTCTAAATCCTTAGGCAAAAAAGAGACATCAATCTTTGTAATCTTGGGCTAGGCAGTGGTTATCTATGACACACACACACACACACACATACACACACAGGAAAAATATGTCAGATTTCAAAATCATGTGTACTTCCAAAGATATTCTCAAGAAAGTGGAAAGGCTACCCAAAGAATGCAAGAAAATATTTGCGAACCATATATCTGATAAAGGATTTCTAAACTCAATAATTAAAATATAAATAGTCCAATTAAAAATAGGCAAAAGATTTGAATAGATAGTTCCCCAAAGAAGATATACAAGTGGTTAACAAACACACTAAAAGAGGTCCAGCATCATTAGTCATTAGGGAAATGCAAATTGAAATCGCAGCGAGGTACCACTGTGCAGCTACTAGAATGGATAAAGTAAAGAAGGTGGACCATAACAAGTGTTGGAGAGAATATGGAGAAATTTTGAACCCTTGCACTTTGCTGGTAGGAATGTAAAATGCTGTAGCTATTTTGAGACCTGGCAGTTCCTCAAAAAGTGAACGAAACAGTGACAATATGATCCTTCAGTTCTACTCCTTGCTATAAACTCCCTCATTGAAAACATATGTCCATAAAAGAACTCCTACACAAATGTTCATAGCGGTATTATGCATAATGACTATAAAGTGGAAGAAATCCACATGTCTACTGATTGATGAATGGGTAAGCAAATTTGGCATGTGGAACATTATTATTAACAAATTTGGCAATGGAATATTATTCACTCCAAAAAAATGGAATGAAATACTGATACATGCTGATCAGTGATAAAAAGTAAAAAGTGCAATATCTGGAGATCTTACCAACTTGATTTTGGAGATAGGTACTAACAGGAGCTGGGACCCAAGTCCTTGCCAAATGAGCTTCCTTTTCTTTTTTACTTCTCATTTCCTCTCTCAAACTTTGTGGCTGGAAGAAATGCCTACTTTAATGAGGAGGAAAGAAGATGGTGTTTTTGTTTGAATATTGAAGTCTTGGGTCATGATCTGTTATACACACCAGAGCTCCATGTGTATAACAAAGTAACAATGGTTAGTAATGTTTCTATCCACACTTTCAGTTTTGGGCTGTGCTGTGCTTTTCTCTGGCTGGTTTGTTTTTTTTTTTTTTTTTTTTTTTTTTTTTTTTTTTTTTTTTTTTTGTTACTTCTGCATAGTTATTTTTATAGAGAAAGTCCTCATAGTGAACAGAGTTCAAGTCCACTGATACCTAACTGTGGAAGATACATAGTGTCCTTTCTGTCTGGTTTTAGTATTAGGGAAATGCTGACTTCATAGAATGAGTTAGAAAGTGTTCCTTTAGCTTATATTTTATGAAGGAGATTGTAGAGAAATAGTATCATTTCTTTTTAAATGTTTGGTAAAACTTACCAGCAAACACGTTTAGCCTTGCATTTTCTGTTTGGGAAGATTAGTAAAGATCGGTTGAATTTTTTTTGTAGATATTGACCCATTCAGATTATCTGTGTAGGAGTAGAAAAAACCTTCGTTCATCCTCTTATTAAAGTTTAGGCTAGGTCTGAGGATTAAATTGATGTAAGATTCACAGAAGAAAAGCATACATATTCATTTACGATTTTTACATGGCATGGGAACCTCATAAAAAAATAAAAACCTGAAGAAGTAGTTAGAATGAGTTATTCATGTAGTGGATTGAACAAAGAATAATTGTGAAGAAGCAGCTAAATCATGTAGGGATGCTTAAAAGGTAACATTTATTTAAACAGTCTGCACAGAATTCTGTGTTTTGATTTCTTATTCTTGAAAGTAAGGATGTTACATCTTTCATGTATAGGAAGGACATCTTTTTACATGGGAATTTTATCTTCTAAGAAACATGGCAAAGGCCAAAGTGATCATTTTGAACCTGGTCATTTTCAAGTGTCTTTAACTTAAATAACCAATGTAACAGAATAATTTATTTTAACCCCACTCACCTATATTTTCTTGTGTGAGTTTTGGCAGATTGTATCCTTGAAGGAATTGGTCTATTTCATTTAGGTTATCCAATTTAGGGCATAGAATTGTTCATAGTATTCCTTTATTATCCTTTAAATATCTATGTCACCTGTAGTAATGGCCCCTCTTTTATTTCTGATTTTCATGATTTGTATCCTCTCTTTTTTTTTTAGTTCACTTGATTATATTGATTGTATTGATCTTTTCTAAAGAATCAATTTTTGGTTTCATGGATCTTTCTCTATTGATTTCCTGTTTTCAGTTTCATTGATTTCTACTCTAATTTTTATAATTTCATTTCTTCTGCTTACCTTGGATTTACTTGACCCTTTTTCTACTAGTTTCCTAAAGTGGAAGTTAAAATAGTTGATTTTAGATCATTCTTTTTTTCCCCTAAAATATGCATTCTGTGCTTTAAATTTCCCTCTAAACACTGCTTTAAATTGCATCTTGCAAGTTTTGTTAAGTTGTGCTTTCATTTTCATTTAGTTCAAAATATAATTTCTCTTGAGATTTCTTCTTTGACCCACATATTATTTAGAAGTATATTTATGTTCCTGATTTCTAATTTAGTTCCTGTGTTCTGAAAGTAGACATTATATGATTTCTATTTGAAATTTGTTAAGGTGTGTTTAATATGGTCTGTCTTGGTAAATGTTCCAGGTAAGCTGAGAAAAGTGCACATTCTGCTGTTGTTGAATGAAATGGTCTTCATGTCAATTATATCCAACTGATTGATGGTGTTGTTGACTTCAACTACTCTCTTAATGATTTTCTGTCTGCTGGGTCTGTTCATTTCTGACAAAGGGTGTTGAAATCTCCAACTATAATAGTGGATTCATTTCTTTCTCCTTGTAGTTCCATCAATTTTTGATTCATGAACTTTGGTGCTCTGTTATTAAATATATGCACCTTAAGGATTGTTATGTCTTCTTGAAGAATTGACTTCTTTATCACTAGGTAATGACTTTTTTTTTTTTAATCTTTGATAATGTGCTTTACTTTTAAGTCTGCTAGTGTCTGAAACTGCTATAGCTACTCTTATATTCTTTTGATTATTGTTAGTGTGGTATTTTTTTTTCCATCCGTTTACATTTAACCTACATGCATCTTCATATTTTAAATGGATTTTTCGAAGACAACTGGGTCTTATTTTCTTTTTAAGGTTGACTTTTTTTATCATAACTTTATTTTTATTTATTAATTTGTATGTGATGGTGAGGATTGAACCCAGTGCCTCACCTGTGCCAGGCGAGCGCTCTACCACTGAGCCATAACCCCAGCCCCTGGGTCTTATTTTTTTAATCCACATTGATAGTTTGTCTTTCAATTCATACATTTAGTGTGCTGATGGTCAAAGTTGTGATGGAGCTGGTTGGATTAAAATCTGCCATTTTTATTACCATTTTCTATTTGTTGTCTCCTGTTTTTATTGCTTCTATTTTTGTCTTTCACTTTTTTCTGCCATTTGTGTTTTTAATTTGTATATCAATTGTACCCTTTTTAAATACCTTTTTTTTAGTGGTTGCTGTAGAGGTTGCAATATACATTTATAACTTATCCAAGTCCCCTTTCAAATAACACTATTCCCCTTCATGAGTAGTGTGAGTACATTAAAATAATAGCAATCTTTTTTTTTTTTGGTACCAGGGATTGAACTCGGGGGCACTCGACCACTGAGCCACATCCCCAGCCCTATTTTGTGTTTTATGTAGAGACAGGGTCTCACTGAGTTGCTTAGTGCCTCGCCATTGCTGAGGCTGGCTTTGAACTTGTGATCCTCCTGTCTCAGCCTCCCAAAGTGCTGGGATTACATGCATGCTCCATAGTGCCTGGCTTACTTATTCAGTCTTGATGTACCTCTTTTTTTTAATGTAGATTTGACCATTATTATTATCCTTCACTCTAAAGAACTTCTTTTAATATTTCTTGCAAGGTAAGTGTATTAGCAACATGTTCCCTGAGTATCTGTTTGAGAAAGACTTAATTTTGCCTTTACTTGATAATTTAGCAGGGTACAGAATCCTAGATTTTTTTTGGTCTTCCAAACATTTCTCTCCACTTCCCTCTGCTTACATGGCTTCTGAGAAGTGGGTTGGAATTTGTATCTCTGTTTCTGTACTGGTTGAATTTTTTTTATCCCCCCTCTGGTTTCTTTCAGGACTTTTTTTTCCCATCATTTATTTATGACACATATTCTCCATCTCTTCAGTAAAAAGCTCTTTGAGAAAGTGTTGTCATCAGTGGCCAATCAGAGAATGGGGTCATCTGATGCACCCATCCTACAAATGGCCCTTCAGATAGCATAGGGTTTCAACCATCTGTTAAACCTGCCTATAACCTTGTGAACCTTGGCTGCATTCATCTGGATCCTTTCAAAACGTTCCCCATCAACCTTCCACCTAATGGTTTTTGCAATTACTGATCTCCCTAGGAGTGATAAAATGAAAAATATCAAATTTCATCATTCTTTGCACATTTACTAGTTGGTATTCTTTATATGGATACATTTCCACTAATTATTTGGCTATTCTGAAAAATAGTTTGAAAATGAAAAGAAGGACACATTCCTCAGTCTTATTTATTAATTTTGAGAATACTCATTTGGGATCCTAGCAACTTCCACTTGGGTTCAACCAGAGTTTTCCTGTATTTTGGGGGCCAGGTGAGGAGAGATTGGGATGAACAAGTTATATTACTCATTATAAATCCATGAATTTTATAGATTTGACATATTTGAATCAGTCACAGTTATTCCTTTTGATATTCAAATTGTCGTGTCTTTGGCCAGTAGGACCTTCTTCTAATTGGCTTATGTGTTTCTTAGGTACTACCATTAGTTTGAGCCATTAATCTCTAGGCAGCAGTTTTTTATTTAATTATATTAGTTGATTTTTAAGATTCCTTTTAGTTTTAGCTTCCTTTCTAGAGAAAAGATCCCATATTCTAATATATTATACATTTAAACTTCGATGCTAAAAATCTAGTATTTTGGTTTTTTTCTCTTTAGAATTTACACAGTGGGTGAATCAATGCACTTTTAAATACAAAATATTTTGTTTTAATGTTTTAGCTTCTAGTTTTCTGACATTGACTCAGGATAATTTCACACTTTAAGCTCAGTTATCTAGTTAGAAAACAAGCAATACAATTATTTATATACTTAAGGATATATGAGGCTTATTAAGGAATTTTCTAAGTTTGGAGATAATTATTAACTCAAATGTGATAGTTTTCTTCCCTTCTGTGTGGGGTACCAGGCATGAAGAATGGACAGCTGTACCTTATCCCATAGGCTGCTAAGGCAGAATGTGAGCTAAGAAGGGCCTGAGGCCCTGCAGGGAGCTGGTTAGGGGTGACCAGAAGGCTGCAGAGCTGGCCAAGGTGTGCCAGGTGGCTACAAAGTCAGCCTCAGTCCTTACAAGCCAAGAGCTGGAGCCTGCCCATCCAGATACACCTGAGCCTGATCCAAGAGACTGGGCCAAGTCCCTGAGGCTGTCTCTGAGACCAGAAGGTATAACCAGAGGGAAACATGGATTTAAATTCCAGGGCATAAAAGAAAAGCTCAGCATATCCAAGAAGTAGCTGAAAATGACTTTTTGTAAATATTTGAAGGACACTGTCTCATATCAAACCATACACAATAAAATTTTAAAAGAGCCTGAGTTTGTTTCCGTCTGTGCCCTGTGGAGCACATGTGACTTCAAAGGCAACTCTGGAGGGTGCAGGGAGAAAAGAGCACGCTTTTATTTCCAGATTTGGCACAAATCCACCAAACTCTTTTTGATGGCCAGGAAGCAAAACTTATATTCCCTCTCAATTCATTTTGCATTTAGTAGATCCACCTGTGTTTTCCTACAGGGAGCATTTCTACCTCATCAGTCTGTGCATTCTTCTTACTTTGAAGCTTTATTTTGTAGGAAAAAAGGCAAGAGGAATGCTGGCAATTTCAAGGGAAGCCTCAAATAGTCCCGTTCAATAAGTGCCCCCTTCCCACCATAAGGAGTGTCTTCAGAGTTCAAAACAGTTGTTTCTAAGATTGTCAAGACACTGTACATCTCTTTGATAGAAGTCTTAAATGTAAAAATGAGTGGCTGGTTTTATTTCAAAGTGTTGAGACCCCTAAGTAATGAGTAAATATGGCTTCAACCCTAATGCTTGTGCAGATGTGTGTGTGTGTGTGTGTTTGTACACGCACTTATGTGAAACCCTGAGATCTCAATCATCACAGAAATAAGAGGTGTTGAGCTTGCTCTCGAGGATGCCATCTCTCCCTCACCAACATGGCACCATTTTGGGTGATTTCCTTCCTGGTCTGTCTTCACCTGCCTGGCCCATTACCCTTCCGCACCTGCACTTCAATGGAGACTGATTGAGCTGTGTAGCTTTTATTTCCTTTGGCCCGTTTATTTCTGATGATTGTTATTACTCTTTGCAAGTCCATTGCTTTCTTGTTTGAAACTTGGCCTCCAGTGGTGGATGGGCAGTGGGTCTGCTTAACGGGGTGAAGAGTGCTCCTAAGGAGGCTGGGATTGTAGCTCAGTGGTAGAGCATTTGCCTAGCACGTGTGAAGCACTGGGTTCAAACCTCAGCACCACATAAAAAAAATAAAGGTATTGTATCCATTTACAACAAAAGATAAATTAAAAAAAAAAAAAAGAGTGGTCCTAAGGAGCTTGACCTGGTCTTATTGCCTGACTTGTCTTTTGACTGCTCAGGAAGAAACTGTCACTGTCTATAAACTTATCACCTCTAGAAGAGAAAGAAAGACCTAAGTCTGATCATTATGGGTCACAAAATATTGTTAACTTTGATGTCTTGGATATTAGACTTTTTTTATTCCTGTATTCCTCATAACTCATCTTTTTCCTAGTCTTTATTAGTTATGTTGCCTTAAACCATATAGCACAGTAAAAGAATATTAGTAACAATTATGTCAGTATGCTAAAAGCTTTACTTCCTCCTACCCCTTCTTCTTTTCTTTTTTTAAAATATTTTTTAGTTGTAGATGGACACAGTGTCTTTATTTTATTTATTTTTATGTGGTGCTGAGGATTGAAACCAGTGCCTCACACGTGTGAGGCAAGCGCTCTGCCACTGAGCCACAACCCCAACCCCTACCCCTTCTTCTTTCATCAAAATAGGACCTTCCCCACATAGGCTTGATTATGGGTGGCATGAATTCACGTTGGCCTTGTAAGTAATATTATAATCTAAAGCATTTATCAAATGGCCAATAT
>PVHX01002462.1:0-167721 GCA_004024805.1 Geosciurus inauris
GTTTGAAATTCTGCACCTTCTTCTATCCCAATAAATCTCAGATTTGGTCTTTTGATGCTGTCCCATATTTCTTGTATGTTCTGATCATGATTTTTTACCATTTTCGCTATATGGTCAAATTTATTTTCAAGATTGTGTATTTTATCTTCATTATCTGAGGTTCTGTCTTCCAGGTGATCTAGTCTGCTGGTGATGCTTTTTATTGAGTTTTTTATTTGGTTAATTGTTTCCTTCATTTCAAGAATTTCTGATTGGTTTTTTTTCATGATTTCTAGCTCTTTCTTAAAGTAATCTTTTGCTACTTGTAATTGCTCTCTTATCTCTTTGTTCGAATGATCGATGGTTGCCTTTAAGAGCTCCCTGTTCCTGCTGATGGGCAGAATCACTGCCTTTGGGATAGGAATCCCCTATGTTTCTCCTTTGCTAGCAAAGCAATAAACTAACTTTTTCCTTTTTCTCAAAAACATGTCCTCATTATTGGATTGACATCCAGTATAAGGACCAAGTTTTCAGCAACAATATGTTTATTTATATCTTCCTATTCCTATTGAATCTTTCTTAAAGTGTTCATCCTTTATCAACATTATTACTCTAAGTGATTTTCAGGGTCTCCAATCTTGTCCATTCTTCCAATTTACTTTTGGATAATAAATTGGCTAAATTGACTTCTATTTTGTTACCACTTTGTCAAATCATGTAATATACATTTAATGGCCTGTACAAACTTCTTTGATTTTAACCACTGTCACTGTTTACCTCTCTAAAAGCACCTTAGCAACACCCTGTCATTCAAAATATAAAGCATGGCTTTAATGTCTTTCATATATTTCCTTTTGCTCATTCTCTACCTTGTTCCTTGGATGTTTTTTCCAATTTTCCCCCCACTCAATTCATTTATATTCAGTTCGGAGTCTGTCTTCAACTCACTCAGGCATCACATTCTACACTAAGCTTTTACTTAGGAAACCTGGCAGAATCATCCCTTGCATATGTAGTCCAAAAATCTGTTCTAACCACTTTCTATCAAAACTATCATATTATATTTCATTTACTTTTCCTTCAGATTAAATCTCTTTCATGTAATGTTGAAAAGTGAGCTGACATTAAATGGTATGAATATACAATTTTCACTGAGAATGGTCAGATGATTTGCTCATAGCTGTATTTCACAAGTAGTTAGCTGGAAAATATGAAATAAGAGAATGAAATCAACCAAAGTTGGGAAGTACATAATGAATAGAATTTAAGGACTAAGGACTGAAGAGTTTATGAATTCTGGTTTCAAAAGAAATCTTGTTAAGAATAATGAATATGAAATTGCTCAGAATTAACACTCAAATACAACACTCAAAAACTGCCAACAGGATGTATGTGATTTGTACCTCCCACCCATCACCTCTCCAATCTCTTTTTACTCTGAAACCCTTTTTCTCCCTGACAACCCTCTGACTTTCTAATTTGTTTGTTTGTTTGTTTTCTGTCATGACAAGTACAATCTTACTTCCAGACTTCTGTTCCTGCTGTTCCTTCTGCTTAGAGTCACATTCCTCAGCTTTCTGTAGGACTTGCTATCTCATTCCTGTTTAAATTTAGCTCCTGCATCAGAGAAGGGTTTTCCTTCCATAAAAAATAACCGCTCCCAATAAGTTCTTCAGTATATTTTATTTTTCTTCTATCATCATTATCAATTGAGATAGAATATTGTTTTCACTTGTATTTCTAAAGTGCAATGTAAGCTCCATAAAGGCAGGGACTTTATTTACTTCATTGATCTCAGTAATTAAAACTCTGGTTTACAAAGTTCTTAGTACATATTCACTGGTGAATATTTAAATAAGCAAATGAATGAGGAATTGAGTTGTTTAGTAGAAAAAATTATATGACAAACAATAAAGGAGACTGAAAATAAGATTTCCAAAATACAGGGAGTAAATGAATTAAGAATGTATTATGTATGATTTAAGAGTGATATTTATGAATTAAAACACAATTTTATCACTTATTTGACATTTCTTAAACAATAATTTTTATACTATGAGACTTAACAAGGAAAATAAAATATAAAATATTATAAAAATAATATTAAAATATATATATTTTATTTACATATACAAATTACATATATCTATCTATCTCTATATATGTATATATATATATATAATTTAAGCACTAAGGATTGAAAAGTTTATGAATTTTGATTTCAAAGAAATCTTAAGAATAATGAGTATGAAATTGCTCATATATATATAGAGAGAGAGAGAGAAAGAGAGAGAGAGAAATAGATACAGTTTCTAATCCAAATACCAAATACCATAAGATTAAACTTTAAAATTATTTACATAAACATCTAATTTACCTATTATTCACCTATCAGTTCAAATTGTAATCCTGCATAGCATTATGTTATGTCATTACTTTTATTAATTCATTTAAATATACTTAATACCAATAATTCTATTGCTAATTCTATTACTTTAATTCAAATATTATTATCTTTCACTAATATGACTTAGAAAATGTCCTTATTGGTTGCTATACCATACTTTAATCTTCTGTTCTATTTTCTGTAAAACTAAGATACCTAATGTATCTCCCTGAGACATAAACATTCATTTTTCATCATGATACATGAGATAAGACATAGTTCTGTGTCTGGACATATCTTGCCTGTATCTCATTTTCTAATCTTTTTTTTAACGTACCACATATTCATGCCTTTAATTCCAGCTATATTATGTATGTACAGTTTCTTAATGAAGAAAGTATATTTAAAAAGAGAAGAGAGATCTTTGTATTAATGATTTATTCAATTTTCAGATTAGCTTCTTTTTTTCCTAGAAAATGCATAAGACTGCATTTTCTTCTGATTATATCTTTGGTGACATCCCAGATGTTTGATGTCAATAGTGGCCTCCTTGCATTAATTTCTAAGAATATAAAATCAGTATCTCCCTTTAAAAGCAAAAAATAAAAATTATAAATTCTCTCCCTCCCTTCCTCTATCACTCCCATTCTTTCTCCCTCCCTCCCTTCCATTCTCCTTTCCTTCATTCCTCTTTCTTTTCTTCCTTTCTTTCTTATGATATCTGTCCTTCTTTCTTTCCTTGTAATAAATTCAAGAGGGTAAAATGAATATCTATGTTCTTTTCCTCACCTAATCACTTGAAAACATAGGTAGGTAGATAGATAGAAACATTGTACACAGATGGACCAATAGATAGAAATACAGGCTGTGACAAAATACACATATAAATAATTATTAGAAATGTCAACTACAGATTAGAAATTAGAGTAATTTGTGAAAAATAGAAAATGGGTGTGATCTCATTTTTGGAAGGAAAGAGGAAGGGAAGAAGATTGGAAAGAATAAACAAAGGAAAGGGGGAAAAAAGGAAAGAAGGTAGTTATAATTTTAAACATGTGTAGGTAAGTCCTGCTGCAGAGCAGAGAACTAATCTCTTTTGAGAACATTCATAAAACATCAGGGTTCGGAGTCCACCATAACTGAAAAAGAACAGTGAGAAAAGATCATACTAACTAATCAACTTTCTGTGAGATAGATGAACTAATCACCCAGCCCTATCGTAGATGTTTAGAGGAGCTGAATGTCATCTATATTTCTAGTTCAGAGAAAAATTCTCTCTAAACATAATGGATGGAAGTGAATCACTATTCTGAGGTTCAGAGATATAAACGGTACTGCAAAAAAAGGGGGACTTACTTTTTGAGGTAGTTCAGAAAATATTGGGTAAAGCTGAGAAACCCAATTCTGCTAAATTATGTTAGGTGTTGTGTCTTACTTCCTATGCATTCCTCTCTCAGGCAGGGTATTTTTTCTTTTAATTGATTAGTTTTAAATAGTTTGTGCCAACTTTTGGAGTGACGGAGTTCCATATGGCTTCTTTTGCATGTGCTGTTTTTACATAGCAACTACATGAGCACAACTTCTTTCCAGTGAATGAGAAAAAACTAACACAATTTATCTCCCAATCTTGTAAGCTACTGTGATTTTTATAATAAATCAAATAGGTAGCTTCTCCCTGTTGTGCTATCCTAACCAACTAATTTATTAAACACCAGTTACAAACATAGACTCAGATTTTCTAAGTAAAACATATGCAAGTACATTAAAAGCAAACATTATCTTATATGATAATATTCACTGAAAAGATGACATAGTATTAGAAATATTCTCATAAATTCATTTTTAGATTAAACCAATAAATCTTAGTCAAACATTTTGTAATATCCAATATGTTATTTTTATTATTTTTTATTTTTTCAATTTGAAATAATTTCAGTCTTAGAAGAAAGTGAATAAGAATAATATAAAGAACACTAAATCCATTTATTATTGTTAATATCTTACCACTTTTGTTTTATCATTCTTTCTGATTGATGGATGGTGGGTAGCTGGATGAGTAGATAGATAAAGGATTTTTTTTTTTCTGGAACAATTAAAAAAGCAAATTATATTCTGTGCTTTTATAATTATGTAAAAATTAATCCTCATGTTATATATAAACAAAAATTATCAATAAAAATAAAATAATATAAAAGTAAGTTTTTGTCATGCAGACATGTTGACCACTTGTCTCGAAATATTTCAGTCAGTGAATATTTTATATAAGATATTGTTTTACTATGATATATGTACTTGCAAAAAATGGCTTAAATGTTCTCCCAACTTGTACATTTTTCTGTAATATTATCTTGCCCTTTCCTCATCAAAAAATGGATATTCTCTTGCCTATGGGCCAGGTTTAACTAATAGAATGGGGAAGAGTGACATTCTGGAATTTGGGGGACTAATCCATAGACATTTTCTCTTGAGATCCTCCTTTAAGAATTCTGGCATTATGAGAAGTTGAAGCTACACGAATATCCAATTGACATCCAGTGTCAATTTCCACCCATATAAGGAGCAGACTTAGGCTTTTAACTTCTGTTAGATATGGAGCTTCAGATCCCTGTAATTCCTGATTCTGGTCACATAAAACGTCCCGAACTGTGTCCATTCATCCTAAAGAATTGTGAAAAATACTTTTCAATATTATTATTTCATTTTGTTTGTTTATCTTGGTGCCTGAATTTTAGGTGGTTTGTTGCAAAATCAATAGGTAGCCAGAATGTATCCAAAAGTAGAGGATAACTACAAAAATCAGGGAATGAATATCCATAGTACTACTAGTACCTCATCTATAAAGACTATCCCAATTTTATCTTATTTAAATAATGGCATTAGTAATAAAAACATACACCTAAGATCATGTTCACTATTTGTCATATCTCCTTTGTTACCTTCAAAATGGAATAATTCTTCAGTATGTTCATATCTTTCAAGATCTTAATATTCTGAAGACAACCGGCTTGTCATTCTTGTAGTATCTTTGAGTTTATCCAGTGGCACTTTTCCCCTTCTCCTTGCTCGGATTTTTCTAGTTCAGAATTTGGGGAACAGATATTGCAGAAGTGATACTGTGTTCTCTTCATTGACACATCAGGTGGTCCAAGATTTTACTTTCTTCCATTACTTCTGATGATAATTTTTGTAATAGGGCTGAAGGGGCATCTGCCAGGTTTTTCTAGAACACATTCATATTTTCATGTATTACTAAGCTTAGACTGTTGGTAAAGTCCTGTTTTTCATTATCCTTTCACTCAGTTATTTTAGCATCATTAATAATTTTTCCTGGTCAGTTTTAATCATTATGGTTTCCAAATGGTGACTCTATAATTTAATTAAGTGTTATTCATTTTACTAGCTAGCATTTTATAATAATGGAAGAACTTTTTCTACTTTTACATTTATTCACATATTTATTTGCACCAGCATATCTTCGTGAATCCTATGTAATTCAATAAATCATAATTACCATTAGAGATGGTAACATTATCATAATCTACCATTACCATTAGAGATGGTAACATTTATATTGTTTCATTTTTGTAAATATATCCTAGACAAGCAGCAGTTTACATTGTTTTAACATATGTGTATCATTTCTCAAGCACTTCTTTCCCTTCTGGACACACACACACATACATATACACACACACAGAGGCATATTTATTTGTATTTTAGTTGTTTCTTTTTATTTTATAGCAAAAACAAAGTCTTCATAGTCTAGGGTATTGCCTCTTCATGTTTTTGTTTATACCAGGTAACTTCACACAATGGTTTGCTTACTGTGAACACTCAGCACATAGTAACTGGTTTATTGGGTTTGCTGAAGTGTCTTTCCTGAGGCAGGGAAGAGCAAAGCTCTAGTTCTATATTCAGCCTATTTTTGGCTTCATTCTTTATGTTAAATCCCACTATTGGCAGTGCAGAGAAGTCAGTGAACAGGGAAAAGCGAAGGTGGTGGCATTTTAAGATATATACCATGGCTCAAATGAATGTTTTCTTTTTCTTAGCTCTCAGGTAGAAAAATAAATAAATAAATGAAAATGTGAAAATAGAAACTAATACTTTAATTCCTATTAATTTTTTAAAGTCTCTTTGACCTTACAGTAATTTGTCACTTAAAACTACTGAACATCTTACTTCCCATCTACAGATTTATTAAAAAGTAAGTTTTACTGATCCCTTCCAACCTCGAATTTCAGTAACTCAAAAGTTGTCCAAAATATTCTGTTTTATCTTAGAGAAAGATTGAGACATCAGGACTCAGAAAGAACACAGATCACCAGGGATTTGCAGATTAAAAATAGAAGTTGGCATGTCAGGAAACAGACAAAGCCCATGACAGCATCTGAGGAATTAGGAGCCACATGCTGTATGTAGAGTTCACACAATGCTGTCCAAGCTGAATCTGTAACAAAACTTTTTCTTGCAGCTTATGACCAAATAGCCTATTGATCATTTTTTAAAATGAATGTCCCATATTCATATTTATATTCCAGATTTTGCCATCATCTGCCATCAAAAAAACAATTTATATATATATATCTCAATTATTTTTCAAATTTTGTCCTTAAATATAAAATCGATACAAAGCATAATGTAGAAAAGATTTTTTTTCAAAATCAACTCAATAATTTCAACAAGCTGTGAATTGTTAACTTAAAACATTCATAATCTATAATTATTTTGAATTATGTGTAATAAAGTCTAATTTGTTCATTATTTGATTTCAAAATAACTGTCTTTTTGTTTATATGCATTTTTTTGCTATGAACTAGATATAGAATTTTAAATTATATCCAAAATTCACTATGAATGCATATTTTACTTTTCAACATTTCTTTTGTTCACAATTAGAATACACTAAACATATTCTGTGAATTTTAAAAAGTAAAAAATAGACACACATAATAATGTAGTTTTAAAATTATAGGTCAAATGATATTAGAATGATTGATTTCCTATGTGTAGTATGACTACTGTGGCATTAAAGCTGCTGTTACATAGAGACAAAGTGAAAATATTTCATATCATATAATTTATCTCATATTAAATACCTGAGACCAGATTGTTTTAGACTTAGAATTTTTACAAATTTTAGAATATTTGCCTATATACATATATACATCTCTCTATATATACATATAATGAGATATTTTAAAGATAAATTTCAAGTCTAAACATGAAATGAATTTGTCTCATAAATACCTTATTCACAAAGCCTAAAGGTAATTTTATATAATATTTTTAGTGTTTATTTTGCTTTGACTTATCACTGGGGACAGGTGTGGAATCAGGCATTTTGGTGTCGTGTTGACACTCCAAAGTTTTAGATTGAGAGCATTTATATTTAGATTTTCGGATTAGGATGCTTCACTTGTATCTTATTATCCTGGGAAGAAAATATCTATTAGAACAGTATTTATCTTCTCTTTAAAGAGAGGATAACAGGATTTTATTCTGCTCTGTCAAATATTTCTTGATTTCACTACTAGAAAAATGCTTCCCTTTGGTGCATGGAACTCTCAAAATATTCACAGAGCAGTTGGATTTTTAAACTGCAGCCGGTTGAACTGGGATGTGGGGTTGACCTTTAACAGTACAATTGTATAAGCTTCCACAATCTTCCTCTACTGTGAGATAACAATTTTGTAATGCTGTTTTCACAAAATTTTTCTTTACAAGTTTCATTCCATTTTTAGCATTCATAAGCCAATAAACATTAAACTGTTAATGTATTCATAACATTAAATAAAGTACATAAGTTTAGCAAATTCAAATTGCATACATATGGGACTTATTTATTTGAAACATATCTAGCTTTTTTTGTATATGATTTGTTTTAAAAAAACTAAGCTTTTTGATGCATGTCCCTAAACTTTGACATTTTATACATCTTATTTTAGTTTCCAAAGATGGCTCTGCTTTTTTTTTAGTTCCCATAACAGTTTTTACAACACGCTTTCTAGTTTATAAGAGTATTCTTTACTGTCACAGTCTATATGTGTTCCAAAAACATAACATTGTTTTGATAGCACAATGTTAACTAGAATTTTCTCAGAATAAAACTTGTCATTATAATACAGTTAAAACTCCTCCAGTTATTGAAATATCTTTCCTTTATTTGAGGAACATTTACTAATTCAACTTGTGCTTTCTCTGGTCATTGTTAAAAGACAAGTTTAAAAGTAACAACTTTCATTGTTTAAATTTTTAAAAATAATCTCTAACCCAACACACATGCATATGTGTGCATGCACACACACACACACACACACACACATTATGCATGGTATTAGAAGTTCTTAGCCCAGAAAAATATTTTACCTATTTAATATCATTGGAATAATGCTATGCTATTTAATAATACTATTTAAGTGAGAATGTTAAATACACACAACATCTTCCCATCATGTTTTGTTCCCAGCAAAATAATAAACATTATTCAGCTTAAATTATAATTGGTAGTCTCTTAACAGAAATTAAGAATATAAAAATAGGCCTGGGCACAGTGACTCATGCCTGTAATCCCTGAAACTCAGGAGTTTGAGACTGGATGCTGGCAAGTTCAAGGCCAGTCTCAGCAACTGTGTGAAAAAACATGGCTCAAAAAAAAAAAAAAATTAAATGGACTGGAGATGTACCTCAGTGGTAAAATGCTCAAGGATTCAATATCCAAAATAAATAAATAAACACACACTCACACATGTGCACACACACACACATATGCATGTATGTCTGTAAAATATATACCTATTGGAACTGAGTTGAAAAAAGAATTAAGAAACAACCAATATACATATGCATTGGAAAGATAAAGGAAGAAAGTTTTCCTTTAGCCTGAAGCTTGGTAATATTGTCTTGCAATAAGCCTTTATTTCTATTAGTAAAACTTTAACCGTTTAATTAGTTACACTGTTACAGACTAATTAAATGAATATCAGATAACGTATTTGACCTGCATGTAGAGTTGTTTCATTTTAAAGTTGCACTGGGGTTTCCCTGGTTCTCCCCAAGATAGCAGCTTTAACTCTCTGGATTGGATAAATTCCCTAGTCTTCTAAATGCTAGTTACATACTGCTTCAGTGGATCTCATAATGGGTGTCCACTCCTACATAATGCTTTAGTTTGTATTGCTTCTTCTTTAGCTTTATGATCTTATATATATTATTACATATATAAAAACATTCTAAATTTTTCATAAAATATTTTATCTGGATTTTTTTCAATTTACTTTTCAATCATCCTTTTGTCATATCATCCCATTTATGAAATTTTCCTAATTATTATTTATGTTTTTTTCATGACTTTATTTTTATTAATGCTTTTCTTCATAGCTTTTTCCTTTCTTTGTATTTCTGCTTTTGAGTATATGTTTTATGATGTGACTTCATTGTGGACAAGTCGTTATTAATTGTTATCTCTCACTCCCTTTTTGTTTTTGCAATAAGTAGTATGAAATTCAAACAATTCTTTTCTATTGGTCATCACTAGATAAGATAGATTTTCAAATAAGTATAATTTTGTCACCCATGAACATCTGGAAATGTCTGGAGACATTTTAGTTATCATGACCACTGCGTTGCTAATGGCATCTAGTGGGTAAAGACAAAGGATACAGCAAAAAAATCCTGAAATGCAAAAGATATCTTACCTAAATAAAGAAGTATCTCATCCAAAGTGTTCGTAGTGTCTGGATGGAGAAACTCTGAACCCATACTCTCCAATGACAGTATTGGAGGTTGAGAAAAGCTAGATTTCTTCTGCTTCACACCTCTGATGTTCCTTCTTTTGTTGTAATCACAATCTATTCAGAAGCGTGACTTTATGATTTTTGAAATGTGCATGTTTCTTTCCTGTATTTTTATTTGCATTTTCTCTTTGTGTTGACCTTAATGTTTCTGTGTTTTTCTATTTGAATTTTACTCCCAGGAGTTTGTTCTAAGTGTAAATATTCTCTTGGGAATGAGTCTGAAAAGCCCCTTCCTGTTTGGATCGCTTTTATCTGATTGACCTGCTGAGCTTTGCTTCAGTGTTTCTGATATTCACTTAGGAGAGCTGCTTGTGGAAATCTCTCTGTTCTGAAGGGAAGGAGTCTTTGAGTAGTCTTTGCCTGCCTGCCTTCCTACAGCTTTCTCCATGAAGTTGCTAACATAATTACATGTCTTCTTGTTTTTTGTTTGTTTTTTATATGGTCCTGGGAATTGAATATAGGGCCTTGGGCTTGCTAGGCAAGTGCTCTGCCCCTGAGCTGTAGACCCAGGCCCCACTTTTGGGGATAGTGTTTAATATCCACTTATTCTTACCTCCAGGTTCATGAGCATAATTTAGCACTTGGTTTTCTTTGTATGTTACCCTTGACAGTTCTTAACTAGCGATTCAATTTCTATATTGAGCATCAATTTTTCCTTTCATAAAATTCTAAATTCTAAAATGATCTAATTTTTCTATTCCTTTTTGTTATATAATTTATATATTAAAACAATTTATTAATTCAAGCTTTAAAATTTAGGGGAAAATTGTGTTTGTACATTTTTTCAATATTTTTAAATCTATAATTTGTAGTAATGCTTCTTTGCTGCTTTGCTTTTTATAAATTAAAAAGCTAACATTCATAAAACCTATATTTAGTTATGTGATTCTTGTTTTATTTTTAGTTTTTTTCTTCTTTTTCTTTCATTTGCTCTGTTAGTCTTTCTATCTAAATTATTAGGTTGAATATTTTACTAATCAACTTTCAGTTCTTTGATTCTCATATATGGCATAGTGTGAATTGTTTATTATGTATGCTACATTAGCTGACTTGCTCTAGTTTGAAATTTTAAATTAATTTCCAAAATAAAATTAATTTCCATAATAATAATTTTATTATGTTTACAAAACAGGTTTTGAATCTTTTCAAATTTTCAGTTTTTTAATTATTTTAGATGTGCTTAAAATAAATTTTGTTAGTTATTCTGAAAATATGTATTTATGTACATCTAGATTAAGCAAATTACTTTTGATCCTTATTTAATTCTTCAATCTATCAGTTGTTCCAAAAATATTTTTAAATATATACAAATTGACATGGATTTGTCCAGTCTTCTACAAAGTTTGTCTTATAATTTGAGAAATTTTTTAAAAGTTTTTTTAACTGATAGATAAAATCATAAAAATTATGCATATTAATGGAGTACTGTATAATGTTCAATATACATATATACATTGTGTAATATGTAAATCAGGTTAAACATTCATTTCCTTAAATATTTATCATTCCTTTATGGTGAAAATTATCACAATCTCTCTTGTAGTTTTTTGAAATATATAGTACATTATTGTTTATGCTTTACAAAAATTTTGAATTATTACAGTTTCCTACTGGAATAAACTTGTATCATTACACAGGCACTCTCTGTATCCCTTTCAAAATTTTTTACCAAAGTAACTAATTTGCCTCATATTAATGTGCCTAACTTAGCATTTTTATATTGAGCATTTAACTTGAATATATTTATTTATTCCTTTACTTGCATTCTATCAACAGTATGTAGGAATTCTAATACTATAGGTCCTTGCAATTCAAATTTTTCTTTGTTCTTGTTTGTATCAATATGCTTTCCCATGTTTTAAAGTATTCTATTGTGAACTCATATTTGATGTCATTGTCAGGCATCATGAGGGTTTTAATAGATCTTTTTTCCCCCAGGGAGTATTTACTCTTGCATTATTTAGATGCAGGCATTTACTACCAATCTAGGACCACTTTAATTTAGTTTCTCAGCTGGACCGTTCAGGTAGTATAAAATTAAACATTATACCAGTGTGAGTGCAGCATAAAAACTACAGATTGGTAAAGCACTATTTTGTTTCCATATAGACCTAAGAATGAGAAGTTTGTCTTCCTTTTCCAGATTGCCAAGATTTCTTTATCCATTGATATAGGCTCCATTCATATGTCATATTTACAATGGAGTGCATCCAAAACCTTACCTTCACTGTGTGAACATTAAAGCATAATGCTCAGATGCTGGTCTCAGGCAAGGAGCCTTAGGTCAATCAGCATTTAACATTATGTTTCCACTATGGAATGCTAATTCTGCTTTTCTTTTGATCCTGATAATTTCACTTACTTTATAGTAAACTTTATAGTGAACTATAGTAAGTTCAGCTATAATGGATATGTGTTGTATTATCTTCAGAATTTTTGGCGTTGTATAGTTGAATAAATTCATCTAAACTATTCTGAGTGAAATTTCTTACCAGGAATGACTTATGTCTTTTATCATTACCTAACTGATTTGGGGAAGTAGCTAAAATAACTATATTTTAGTGGTCTTCCAGGTTACACTGTACTCTATTCAGAACAGGACATCACCTACTAGAATTTTCTGAACCAGGTTTCTTTATGCCATTATGAATTTGATATATAGTCTTTTAAATAATATTCTCATGCAAAGATTTTCTCTTATCTGTCTGGAAGGATCTTTGCCTGACATAACTCTAACCATCCTATGAGTCATATGAATAAGAGCAGCAAGCACTAATGGAGAAAGTCACACCAGAACCCAAACACTACAGATACCATAGGGCCTAAAGAATACATCGAAAACTGATAAAACATGTAAATTTGTATCAGTCTCATTTATTTCTTCAAATGTTTTCTGTTATGTGTACTTCCTACCACTTATTAATCCTTTCCTGCCCTTTCTGTATATATTGTCAGTGAACAAAAACACAAATGAATAACAACAACAAAAAAAAGACTGTCAGAAGGAAATCCCTTCTATTCTAAATGTTAAATCTGCAAACATACACAGTTTTACTCTATGTTATGTTCATCATCTCTTGTAAAATAATATAAACCTACTGCCATGAGTTTTCCATTTTTCCTTCACTTTTAGAAACTATCAATTATTTTGCTTTCTTATGTGTACACACCATTGTCTCTCATTTTAATTTTCCAAGTTTTATCACATTTAAGTATTTCCTATTAAAAATATATACAGGAAACAGTGACATACAAAACAAATTCACTACCCAGTCAATTACAGCCTTTTCAGTCGCCTCCAAAACAACTAGAGTTTGCATTTTCAATCTATCTTTCTCAATATCTCAGTCAGTAGTTAATACCGTTTGAATGTGCTTTCCAAAAGTTTATGTTTTAGAAACTTAATTTTTACATTCCTGTTTTAATAGCATTTAGAAGTAAGGCTTTTGGGAAATAATTAGGATTAGATAAGGTTATGTGGATGGGGTGCCCATTGTGGCATTAGTGGTTATATAAAAAGAAGAGAGATCTAAGTTGGCAGAATTGGTCTATTTTCATGCAGCAAAAAAATGTCATCAGATATCAAACAGATGTTGATGTCATATTATTGGACTTGCCAGAATCCAAAATCTTAAGTTTAATAAATTTTTATTCTTTATGCATTATCTGATCTTAGGTACTTTGTTATAACAACAAAACAGGGACTAGTGCTCAAACACTCTGGTGTGATTTCATCACTCCTCTTCCATAAATATAGCTCTTTATGATGATAGCAATGACAAACATACTGCTAAATTCAATAGGCTTTTTAAATTTTAATCATACTTGATTTCTCAACATCATTAGGCAATCTGTGCCACTTCTGTGAAAAAAAATTACATTGTCTCTTCCAATATCCAACTTTTTTTGTTTTTTTCCCTAATTTTCTTTGTTAACTCATTTTTCTTTATCCAAACATTGGTTGATCCCTCATGGTTTGATCCTATGGCCACATTACTTTCTGCATCTCATTGCAACATGTCATACCAAAAGGTTTGTCTTTGTAAATTAACAAATATATGAAGAAATGTTCAACATCTCTAGCAATTAGAGAAATGCAAATCAAAACTAAGATTTCATCTCAATTCAGTCAGAATGGCAGTTATCAAGAATACAAGTAATAATAAGTGCTGGCAAGGATGTGGGGGAAAAGGCACACTCAAACATTGCTCATAGGACTGCAAATTGGTGCAACCTATCTGGAAAGCAGTATGGAGATTCCTTTAAAAACTTGGAATGGAACCACCATTTGACCCAGCTATCGCACTCCTCAGCCTATACCCTAAAGACTTAAAAACAGCATACTACAGTAACGCAGCCACTACAGTGTTTATAGCAGCACAATTCACATTTACTAAACTGTGAAAGCAACCTAGATGCCCTTCAATAGATGAACGGATAAAGAAACTGTGGTATATATACACAATGAAATATTAGTCAGCAATAAAAGCGAATAAAATTATAGTATTTGCAGGTAAATGGATGGAGTTGGAGAACATCATGCTAAGTGAAGTAAGCCAATCCTAAAAAACCAAAGACCGAATATTTTCTCTGATTAGTGGATGCGATACATAATGGGGGTGAGAGTGGGGAGCATGGGAGAAACAGAGGAACTTTGGATAGGACAAAGGGGAGGTAGAGGAAGGAAGGGGGTATGGGGGTAGCAAAGATGGTAGAACGAGATGGGCATCTCTACCATAGGTATATGTATGATGACACAAATGGTGTGACTGTCTTGTTTATAACCAGAGAAATGGAAAATTGTGCTTCATATGTATACTATGACTTGAAATGTATTCTTTTGTTTTAAAAAAATAAATAAAAAACCTAACAACTGTACTCAAAACATTTACATAGAAATCCCTTATATTCTAAATGTCAAATTTGTAAATATATATGTCATAACTCCATCTTCAGGCCAAAATATCTTGGAACATATGGGAAATATCTTCTGGCTGTCATAAACAAATTTTAATTCAACATATGCAAATGAAACAAGATTTTTCCCATGAAAACAAACTAATTCCTAATTTCTTTGTATTTAAAAACACCATTATTCTTCCATGAGTTCTTCATCTTCCCATAGATTATTGTTTCTATTCAGAAACTCAGATTTAGAGAGATTATGTAACATACCCAACATTCCACAGTTGATACAAACCCAACTCTGACTTCTAAAACCATGATAGCTTATCAATTCAAACATTATGTCATCCCATAGTTTTATAATTCCACATTGATATCACAAGCATGTTTTCTCATATATATATTTCTAGTTGTCTATTATATTTTATGTGCTGTATTAGAACCTGTAAATATCACCTCATTTAGAAAAGGTCTTTGCAGATGTGATTAGATTAAGAATTTTGAGATGAAGATTAAGAATTTTGAAATGAAGAAATTTTCCTGGATGATCAAGCTGGGCCCTAAATTATCATCTTAAATGTATTCATAACAGATTACATAAGAGTCGACCACAGCAAAGGAGATGTAAAGATGAAGAGCTTGGAATGATGTGGTCACAAGCCAAGAATTGCTGGCAGCTCTCAAAAGATGGCAGAGGTAAGGAATAGGCTTCTCTCTTAGAGCCTCCAAAGGGAGCGTGACCCTGTGAACCCCTTAGCTCCAAACTTCTGATCTTTAGATTAGTGAAAGAATGACTCTGTTGTTTTGAGCCACCAAGTTTGAAGCAATTTATTACAGCAGGTGTACAAAACTAATACATCTGCATCCCCACTGAAATTTGCACTATTTTTGAGAGTTCACCATCATGTTCTATTCTATTTTTTTTAATATAAAAGTCTTTATTCTGTGGCTTAAGAAGGAACTCACACATTGTCTATAAAACTACATTTTGAATAAAATAAATAAAAGTTTCTGAAATTATTTTGTGTCACCTGATTGAATAGAATTTACAAATAATTCTCTCCCTGTATCAGTGTTTTAATTCACATATTGTATAAATCATTAACTAAATACTTACTGTATTGGTCATACATGGTCTATGGTCATTGGTCCTACATGGGCTATGATATAAATTGTCACATAAATTCATTGTTTTAAAAACATTTTTAGAAATATTATGACCATGTTTGGTTCTTATTTTTCTTATTGTATCTCTCCTTTGCAAACTTAATATTTATTTAAAATGCTGTTATGCTAAGATATAAATATTCCATTTAAGAACCCAACCACATTAATACAGTTTTAAAAATAAGCTTATTTGTAATTTTATGTAATTCTTTAGTAATTTTAATCAAATTACCCTTAAAATGATGCAATATTCATACTACAAGTATATATTATGCATTCACTATGTGAGTTTTAGCATTATAATTTTTATACTATCAAAATGTGATATTAAGATCTTATTTTTATTAAAACGTGTTCTTTTTTACAGATTTGCTGTATCTTTGTGTCAAATTATTAAAGAGAGTATTTACTACTTCATCCTAATTTGTTCTTATTAGTATTAATTTTTTCTCACCTTTGAGAAAAAAAAATCTTTGTTATAAATCTTATAACTGATATACCTGAAAAGATATTCCAGCCTTTAGTGTTAAATATTCATAGCAACCATGGATCTTTTATTGAATGTGCTATTATCCGTTACATTTCTGCTGTCCCCAATCCCTCAATATTATAGACAGTGCAGACCAAGAAATCTATTAATTTTTAAATCCTTACCCATTTTTTCAGTAAAATTTTATGTATTATAAGACAGATTATTGCAATTTCTAAATAGATTATTAAGGTATAATGTTTTAAAAATAAATTTGACTGAACAAAGTTATACTTACTAGGTAATGTCACAGAAAATTCATTTGAATTAGCTTAAATATTTGTTTTTAGGTTTGGTATTTGAAGAGGCTTTTTAATTTTTAACAGAGTACAGTAAATGAGTACATTACAATGAAAGTGAGGGAAAATTCAAATAATAATGGGCACTGAAAAATCTTTCTCTATTATGTCTGTCTCCATGTGTTAGTACACAACTTTTTCAAGATTACACAGTGAGTAATTTCAGGATTCTTGATCAGCTAGCATTTAAAAGAATAATCATGGTGACAACATTGTCTGTTGGAAATATGTCAGTTTTAGACATCTTTTGAAATATTTAATAGCTAACCAAATATATCTGAGTCAGTATATGTTCTTAAAATACTCTAATATTAAAAGCATAAATTTAATTATGTACATTTTTAAGGAATTTACATGAATGCATCATGTCTTTAAATTCCAAAAGTCTAACAACTGAAAATCTTTTTTTAAAGTTCATCATTTAAAATACATCAATAATGTTTACATAAGTGGAAAAAATGTTTTCCTTGCTATGTTTATTTTCATAACTTATACTAACTCTCTTTTCCTTTATGTTTTGTGCATATCTTCTTTATGTAATTAAGCCCCAAATTACATAAAGTTGCTGGGTTACTGAAGCACATTTTAAAAGCTTCTACTAAAACAAGCTCAAAGCAATAGGTGTGATTGATATATACATGTTAATATATTTTTCTTTAGTTGATTTTTTAATCTTGTACATTGTCCTTACTTAAATTGAGAAAAATAATACTAAATTGATTTCCAGATTAATTATAATATTATAAAGTTTTCAGTTTTAAAAGTCTTGCAACTAGTCTTGCAACTAAAACCTTAGAACAAAAGCCCAAAATAAAATAAAATTAAACAATAAAATTAAACAATCCTATCTTGTGTGTGATCTGAGAGTAAAACATTCAATGTCTTTCAAAAAAAATATATCCATATTTCTTCTAATAATAGAAAAATGAGAGCTTCTTTAATGTTCTGCAAATGATATACATATATACATTCCCAAAGAGATCATCTTCTTTTTTATGTGTTAATTTAGGTAGAGTCCCAATTTATTTAAATCAAGCATTATCTTGTTATGTTTTAGATGTAATTCAAGTCCAAAGTCAATTGACTTTAAGTAAAAGGTACCTTTGACCTTATTTGATCATTGAAAAGTCTTAAGAGAAGAGCCAAGGTTTTCATAAGGACATTACCTATCCACAGCAACTTTAGCTTGGGGCCTAGAGTCCTTGATGCCCTGCCTTAGGGGTTACACCCTTGTTTAGCCAGATCCACAATTAAGTAAGCCAATCTATTGCAATAAATACCGCAGCGTATTCCCTGCCCATTCTGATTTCCTGATGAATTCTGTTATAATTATTTTGTACTCGAGATATTATTAAAAGAACAAATCTTGAAGAGAAATTTTTTAAATTGATTTTGGGATGTCTCAAATTGGTTCTTGAATCTGAGTAAATATAAGGCTCTAATGACATTTCCAGTGGTAAGGACAGCACTCATAGTCCATAACATGATGTGATAATAATGATATGCAAAATATTGTCTTTGGTTATTCCTGATCAAATCCTCAAAGAAGGCAAGGTTCTGCATGATTATGTATTAATATTTTAGAACATTTTTATTAAATTAAGAAGTATAATGGAATGGCTGGTAGTCCCTGAGTGTGATGGAGAAAGTGGGTAATAAAAGGAATGTGCTCAAGGCTACAAACTGTACCTAAAACCTTCTCTATCAGTCTTGAAACAAAGTTGTATTTTATAAACCTACAGAATTGAGAATTTTGAAAATAAATCCAGAGTTTCATTTTGTGAGTGGTTGAATTAATGCAAATTTAATTCCTAATCACACAAGATATTTTCTGTGAAAGAGAAGACATTGGATAGGAAGAACTGGGATTCTGAAAATTGAAATAGATCTGGAAATGCTCATAAAGCTGAAATTTGGGGGCTGGGGTTGTGGCTCAGTGGTAAAGCGTCTGCCTAGCATGTATGAGGCACTGGGTTCGATCCTCAGCACCACAATAAAAAAAGAAAAAGTAAACAAAATAAAGGCACTGTGTCCATCTACAACTAAAAAATTTTTTTAAAACGCTGGGAATTTTGAACCCATAAATTTTGCTGAATCTTCTTCTTCATTAAAAGCAACCACCTTTCCTTATCCTGAGTGAGAATTCTTTGCCTGAGGAACATTCACAGTGTCTCCTGAAGCAGTTGCTTTTCAAGCCACTGCTGATTCTTCCTAGGACTTATCTCTACCACTTCCTTTTTTTTTTTTTGGTACTGGGGATTGAACTCAGGGGCACTCGACAAATGAGCCACATCCCCAGCTCTAGTTTTAGTTTTATTTAGAGTCAGGGTCTCACTGAATTGCTTAGCACCTAGCGGTTGCTGAGGCTAACTTTGAACTCTCTATTCTCCTCTCTCAGTTTCCCAAAATGCTGGGATTACAGGTGTGCGCCACCACAACCTGCTCTCCTTTTGTTTTTAAAAATTAGACTCAGGTTTCAGCAGATCCCAAAGAATGAGGCATAAAGTATGATCCATGAGAAAGTGCTCTACACAAGTAAATAGCTCAATTTATTTTTTTTATTTTAATTTTTTTACAAATTTATGCAGAATAAAAAGTTTGTAACATAAAGATGTTGAATTATGGTAGGAAGTACATCAGGTTGAATCAGACTTCATTTATCAATACAAACCAACCACTAAGTGGAAATTCAGGATTTGATGTTTTAGGTTGTGGAGCTGAAATGGTAAGCATATCCTATACTGAAATAGAAATGCTAAACCAATTGTCTTGGTATAATGTAGAAGAAGGTATGTATAGGCTGTAGATATTGTAATGTTAGAATAAATTTATCACAAAGATCTGTTCAACTACCCCTAGAGGGTTCAGAGAACCCTCATCTTGACCATGAAAAACAGAGTTGTGAGGGAAATCTCAGAATTCTTGAAAAATTCCACATATCCTCATTTGTAGCCATAAATTAGAATACAAACTGCTGTTATTAAATTTTAATCTCTAAAATGTAATGGGATTAATGGGAGCCCAGTGTAACAGAGACCTCATGACTGCATATAACTGCCAAAGATGAGGTGAGTATGCTCGTTGTAATGGACAATGGAACCATGACAGTAATCAGAATGCTCTGACTTGCTGTTAGTAAGTCTGGTGTACCTAGAAATGATATTGATGGGCAGTCTACTAAATTTCATAAGAGAAAGTGTTCTTAATAAATAAACATCTACCTTGCATTACCAAAAATCAGTGTGTTTTGTTGTTATTTGTTTCTGTGGTTTTGGGAATCAAACCCAGGGCCTTGAGCATGCGAGATAAGTGCTCTACCACTGAGCCACACCCAGTCCACTTTTGGCCTGTTAGTCAATCCAAGACTTAAGATGACTATCAACTATTTGTGCTCTTTAGATGAGCTTTTCCCAAAGGGACACATGAACATTTATCACAGTGACAAGGAAATGGGGAATGGGAAACAATCAGAAATGTAGGGGATTACTGGACATTGGGTGTAAAGACACTTAATCTTGAAGTTCCCAAATGTTACTGTGTTTTTTTAGTCAGAATTAGGGTTTATGAAGCTTAGGTGATTAATGGGTTTTAACTCATGTCCATCTCACAGTACTCCATGCAGCAGTCATAATGGGTCCTTGAACCTAATCTGTGGTTATGACTCTAGTTTAAGAATGCAAAATAGGCTAGATGTGCTAAGCAACTGGGAGAATCTCCATATGGATGTCCCAACCTGTATAATGAGATCAATTATGGTAGGAAAGTTGAAATGTAAGTCAATGCACTTCCTGCCATCTGAAAATTATTGACAGCAATAATTTGTCCCTGGAAGGATTGCAGAGATTAGCCCCATTGTCATTAGCACCATTGTCAATGCAGGGGTGGTGATTTCTACAGATTGTGATTCAAGTCACATATTTGGAATATGCAGAGAATGAATGGATTTTAGAGGACAGTGGATTATTGTAAACATAATCAGAAGGTGTTTCAAATTTCACTTGCTATTGCAGCTTTTACTTCATTACTGAATTAATTAGAAAATCTCCTATTAAATATATGCTGGTATAGATCTGGCAAATGTCATTTATGCTATATGAATTAGTGAAGATCACTAAAGTAGTTAATGTTTGGCTGATAAAGGGAGAAAAATACATTCACTCTTGTAAATATCACACGACCAGGAGAAGATGAATTAAGCCACTCGGCAAGGATTTATTGGAATGCGCGCCCTCGGACCAAATCCCCCGTCCATCAGAGCGGGTTGGAAGAAATGGCGTCGGAGATTCCATGCATAGAGAATTTCAAGAAAACCTGGTCAGGAAGGGGAGGGCTTGGGTACAGGAAGAGAAAACCAGAGTCCTTCATGATGGGTCAGGAAAACTCGCTGATTGACAGGAGGCGTGTCCACTAGTGACGTCACATCTGGCTTGCAGCTCCGCTGACCAGCTTCCTTATTTGGGCATCTAGGACCCTGACCAAACCTGACATCTCTCATGTTAGTAGTGTGTCTAGATGTGTGACAGAATTTGGTCATCAGGGAATTCAATGGTGTCTCCCCTTCATAAGACATTATACTAGTCCATTACATTGATGGTATGCTGATTGGACCTAGTGGTCAGGAAGTAGAAACTACTGCAAACATGCCAATAAGATGTGTATGTCAGAAGATGGAAAATAAATCCTACAAAAGTCAGAGGCCTTTCACTTCAGAGAAATTTCTAGGGTCAAGTAGTATGAGCTGCCAAGCTATGTCTTCTAAGGTAAAGAATAAGGTGTTTTATCTGGCAGTTCCTACCACACATAAAATAGAGGCCCAATTCCTAAATATGTTGGAGGCAGCACATACCCATTTGGGTGTACTATTCCAGTCCATTTACTGATAGACTCCAAATGCTTCCAGTTTTTGTATAGTTCCCAGAACAAAAGAAATGTTCTTTGTCATATTGGGAATAGGTTGCCATGTTGGCAGAGATTTTCTCAAAATGCCTGGAGAATAAGGAAAATGTAAAAGGAAAATACATAACAACACAGTCTTGCTGTCTTTGGAGACTGGCTCTGTGTTGTCAATCCTTCCAAGCTTGGTTGGACTGTTTACCACTCTGTTAGTCATAACTTTTTGATTGTTGAGCCTGAAGTTTAGCCACAAGGGAAGCTTCAGGTCTTCTGAGATCTTTTCAGAGCTTGTGTCCTGCTGTGGGAGAGTGCAGGGCTTTTAAATTCCTTAGTGTACCTTTCCCAGTTTATGCAGGAGATTTTCAGTGTCCTATTTCCACAAAAATTCACAGCTCTTCTTCCCAGGCTTCCACCTGTTTATTGTTTGCCTCACCTTAATCCTTTGTCCCAGGAAGCAAAGTTATCTTTCCAAGTTTTCACAAATTGCTTTCTGCAGAGCTCCTTTTCTTCCCCCAGGGAGTTCCAATTTTGTTAAAACAAAGCAAAGCAATTTGCATCAATTCTTCAGGTAGCTTCTAGACAGATTAAAGGAGAAGAGATTTTTGTAAAGTTCTGCTTTGGTTCCTCCTGAGCCAGGGTCCAAGGTCACACACTAGGGGCAATGCTGACAGCAGGCAAGCAGGGAAACTGGGCAGATGTGCGTGCCTGGAGTAAAAATGCCACAAAGTCTCTAACAATCTTTAAGATGACTTTTCCTTGACATACCATTCACATGATTCCTGTAAACCTCTGACTGTTTTACAGATTTCTGACAAGTTGTTTCTTCCTGCTTAGTTTTCCTTGTTTTTGTAGAAAGGTAGGTCCTTAGAGCTACCCCTCTGCCATTTTTAGTTGTCATTCCTCTTTATACTAACTTTTGAAATCAGGCAGTTGTGAACTTTCCAACTATCTTTTTAAAGATTTTTTTTCCCCTTGTCTTTTTATTCTCACATATGTTGTAGGAATAGCTTGTTACTTTTGAAAAAAAAAATCTACTTAGACTTTTTAGATCTATAGAGATTGTGTTATATCTATAGGTCAGGAATTGCCATGTTAAAAATAATAATCTTTTTGAGTGAGGAAATAATATCCTCCATTAATTAAATCTTTAGAAAAAATTCGCCCTGTAAGGTATGGTAGTTTCTGTGTACATCTTTTGTACATCTTTTGTCAAATATATTTCTAAATATTTTGTTGTTTTGTTCTGCATATATATATTTATGTACATATATATACATTTTGTGCTTTCTATGAGAAACTATGATTATCATTTCAATACAAATGGCAGATTAGGTAGTCAATGTAAGGTAAAAAACAGCCCTTTTGTACTTAGTTTTAACATCCCTTCCCTAAAAGCCTAAAGCAGCCCCTGCCCCAGGCGCTTCCTCTCCTGAATCTTCCACCAGGGAGAACAAAGCCTGGCAACTCAGGTTACTACATCAAAGAAGACCACTTCGGCTTATCTATCTCACCAGTTTTAAAGTGACCAATCCATAGCCTGCCACGTGTTTTGTAGCAGGCCCTATAAATTCCCTGTCCCAGGTCCCCTCTGCCCTTTTTCCTCCTTCCTCCTCTTGGGCGTCCATCCCCTGAATAAAGGATCTCCTGGCTGCATGAGGTGTCCTCGTGTATGGCTGGCCAATACCCTAACAGTCAAATGTTAGATTTTTCTTAAATTTTCTTGTTTATGCCCTCCAGAACTTTTATTAAATCCACTATGCTGTTTAATATATCTCTAGTGCATTTTCTATTCACATATATAAAATGTGTATGTGTATATATAAATATATATATATGCAGAACCAAAATAATAAAATGTATTATTTATTGCTTGTATGTTGAAATACATTTGATTTTTATGCTGACCTTTATTTAGAGTCCTTGATGAGCTCAGTAATTTTCAAGATCACATGTGGAATCCTTAAAATTTCTTAAATACAGGTTCATATTGCCTGTGAATAAAACTTTCTGAACCGAATGTCTTTACTTCCCTTTCTTGCCTATCTGCCTGCTTGGACTAGGTAGAGCCTCGTGTATCCTCTCGAGTGAGAGGACATTCTTGCCATATTCCCAAATTTAAGGAGAAAGCATTTTAGTCTTTCACCATTGAATATGATAGCAATTGTAGCTTTTTATAGATGCCCTTTTTCAGATAAAGAAGTTTGCTTCTATTCTTAGTTGAGAATTTATTGAACTATTTCCCCTGTAAAATGGTATGTTTTTCTTCAGCCATGTCCTTATTAACACACTGCAGATGACATACTGTCATGTGTCTGATCACTGAAAAAACGAACAACAAATACTCTTTTGTTCTAACACCAGTCCAGGATAATTGGTATAGTACATTTAAAGAATATGAATATTAAAAATTGACTTTTTAATCTACTGAATATACAATGTAACTTCTACTTTGTACCAAGAAATATATGCAATTGCTCCCTGATTCTAAACCTTATAATGAATTACCCCAAATTAGATGGTATTTAATAAATCTGAATGATAAACCATCTATTCTGAGCACTCATCATTCACCTAGCTTCTGTTCATATCCTCCTGCATCTGAGACCAATAAATATTATCTTTACATAATATATCAGCCTTGGCCTTGAGAGTGTCAAAAATGCTCATAAAATCATTAAACAAGACAGGTATGGTTATCACCCATGTAACGGTGGTCCCTTCACCTGAATATAGCCCTAATTGCTTTAAGGTATATATTTTTTTAAATATTTTTTTTTCTTTCTTCTCCCCTCTCCTCCTCCCTAACAAGATTCAGGAGACAGTGTCTTTTCTTCCCCTAGTTAACTGCCCTTGAACACACCCACTACAGTAGTGGAGATGCCTGCTTGGGATCTGCGAAGCAAATATCTGCCAAATTAATAAGTGAATCCTAACCTGCCATCAGGGTTCCCTGGGACCCCCTACCAGAGCACACCTGGAATGTAACCCTTTACAACCTCCTTGTCCCTGCTGATCAGGAGAGTCACAGCCTTTGGGACCTGAGTCCCCTATGTTTCTCCTTTGCTAGCAAAGCAGTAAACCTTATTTTTCCTTTTTCTCAAAAACCATGTCTTCATTATTAAATTTGCATTGATTTGCAGTGGGGACAGGGACCGATCTTTTGGTTACACCCATAGTCCCCACTACTTGGGGAGAGAAGGTTGAAGCTGAAGGATCCCTTGAATCTAGGAGTTCTAAAGTAGTCTGAGCAACAGAAAGAAACCACATCTCAAAAGGACCAAAAAAAAAAAATTGCTGAACATATAATATATATAATTATATGTTGGAACTAGCAAGAAATATATATTGAGTGACTAGGAGGGAGTACATAAAGAAAATAACAGTGGTTAAGTATCAACTGTGGGATCAGGACAAATTTTCAGTATCTTTTTACATATATATTTTCGATTTAAATATACTGAAAATTTAACATATTAAATAGATGAAAGCAACTTATTTTTACCTCAGAATAGAATGCCACCACAACTCTTGCCCCCAAACTGTCATCCACTGAGTAAGGAAGTTTACTGATTTTACCCATTTTCTAAAGGCATCATTGTCTTTTTATGCTTTTAAATTGTTTAGAAATATTGAGTGTTTGGGAGCAGATAAAAAGGATAAATAGAAAATGTACCATAGAGATGTAAAACAGTATAGTGGATTTAATAAAAGTTCTAGAGGTACATAAACAATGAAATTTAAGAAAAATCTAACATTTGACTACCTAGTCTGCCATTTGTATTGAAATGGTAATCATAGTTTCTCGTAGATATTGAATATCTTTTTCCAACTAAATATATCTGTATTTTTTAAATGGTTTAAAAGTGACACCAAGGGGAATTTTTTTTAAAATTTATTTATTCTACTTAGGTATATGTGACAGCAGAATACATTTTGATTCATTGTACAAAAATGGAGCACAGCTTTTCATTTCTGTGGTTGTACACGATGTAGCATTGTACCACATGTGCAGCAGTCATACAGGAGTCTAGGGCAATTATGTCCAACTCATTCCATCATCTTTTCTGCCCCCATGTTCCCTCCCCATCTTTCCCTCCCTTTTGACCAAAGTTCCTCCATTCTTCCCATGCCATCTCCCTCATTATGGATCAGCATCCACTTATCAGAGAGAATATTCAGCATTTGGCATATTGGGATTGGTTTACTTCACTTAGCATGATATTCCCCAGCTCTATCCCTCTACTTAAAAATCCCATAATTTTATTGTCTTTTATTGTTGAGAAATATTCCATTATATATATACCACAGTTTCTTTATCCATTCATCTATTGAAGGGCATCTAGGTTGGTTCCACAGTTTAGTTGTTGTGAATTGAGCTGCTATAAAACATTGAAGTGGCTGCATCACTATAGTATGCTGTTTTTAAGTCTTTTGGGTATAGACCTAAGAGTGGGATAGCTGGGGCAAATGGTGGTTCCATCCCAAGTTTTCTAAAGAATCTCCATACTGCTTTCCAGATTGGTTGCACCAATTTGCAGGCCCACCGGTAATGTATGAGTGTGCATTTTCCCGCACAACCTTGCCAACATTTATTGTTTGTATTCTTGATAATTGCCATTCTGATAGGCATGAGATTAAATCTTAGAGTAGTGTCGATCTGCATTTCTCTAATTGCTAGAGCTGTTGAACATTTCTTCATATATTTGTTGATCAATTGTGTATCATCTTCTGAGGAGTGCCTGTTCAGCTCGTTGGCCCATTTATTGATTGATTTTTGTTGTTGTTGTTAAATTTTTTGAATTTTTTATATGTCCTGGAGATTTGTGCTCTATCTGATGTGAGTGTGGCAAAAATTTGCTCCCAGAATGTAGTCTCTCTGTTCACCTTATTGATTGTTTCCTTTGCTGAGAAGAAGCTTTTGAGTGTGAATCCATCCCATTTATTGATTCTTGATTTTATTTCTTGCGATTTAGGAGTCCTGTTAAGGAAGTTGGGGCCTACTCCGATGTGATGATGGTTTGGGCCTACTTTTTTTTCTATTAGGTGCAGTGTCTCTGGTCTAATTCCTAGGTCTTGATCCACTTTGATTTGAGTTTTGTGCATGGTGGAGATAGGGCTTTATTTTCATTTTGCTGCATATGAATTTCCAGTTTTTGCAGCATCATTTGTTGAAGAGGATTTCTTTTCTCCAATGTATGTTTTTGGCACCTTTGTCTGCTATAAGATAGATGTATTTATGTGGGTTTGTCTCTGTGTCTTCTATTCTGTACAATTGGTCTACAGACCTATTTTGGTGCCAGTACCATACCATTTTTGTTACTATAGCTTTGAAGTATAGTTTAAAGTCTGTATTGTGATGCCTTCTACTTCATTCTTCTTGATAAGGATTGCTTGAGCTATTCTGGGTCTCTTATGTTTCCAGATGAGTTTAATGATTGCTTTTTCTATTTACTTAAGGAATCACATTGTGATTTTAGTTGGAATCACATTAAATTTGTATAGAGCTTTGGGTAGTATGACCATTTTGACAATATTGATTCTGCCTATCCAAAAGAATAGGAGATCTTTCCATCTTCTAATGTCTTCAATTTCTTTCTTTAGTGTCCTGTAGTTTTCATTACAGAGGTCTTTCACCTATTTTGTTAAATTGATTCCCAAATATTTTTTTTTTTGAAGCTATTGTGAATGAGGTAGTTTTCCTAATTTCTCTTTCAGAGGATTTATCGCTGATGTATAAATATGCATTTGGTTTATGGGTATTGATTTTATATCTTGCTACTTTTCTGAATTTATTTATTAATTATAGAAATTTTCTGATGGAATATTTTAGATTCTGTAAGTATAGACTCATTTTGTCAGCAGATAATGATAGTTTAGTTCTTCTTTTCCTATTCTTTTCCCTTTCTTTTCTTTCATCTGTCTAATTGCTCTAACTAGTGTTTCAAGGACAATGTTAATAATAATGGTGAAAAGGGACATTCTTTTCTTGTTTTCTTATTTAGAGGGAATGCTTCTGATTTTTCTCCATTTAGGATGATGTTGGCCTTGAGTTTAGCATAGTTAGCTTTTACAATGTTGAGGTATTTTTCTACTCTCCTTAGTTTTTCTAATGTTTGGAACATGAATGGGTGTTGTGTTTTGTCAAATGCTTTTTCTGCTTCAAGTGATGAAATCATATGATTCTTAACTTTATGTCTATTCATGTGATGGATTACGTTTATTGATTTTTGTATGTTTAACCAAATTTGCATCCCTGGAATGAACCCCACTTGATCATGGTGCATTATTTGTTTAATGTGTTTTTGTATTCAATTTGCCAAAATTTTATTGAGAATTTTGAATCTATGGTCATCAGGGATATTGGTCTGAAATTTTCCTTGTTTGATGTGTCTATGTCTGGTTTTGGTATCAGGGTGTTTCTAGCCTCATAAAATGAATTTGGAAGGGTTCTCTCCATTCTATTTCATGGAATAATTTGAGGACTATTGGTATTAATTCTTCTTTGTAGGTTGAGAATGCATCTGGTCCTGGGCTTTTTTTGGTTGGTAGGCTTTTGATGAGGTTTTCTATGTCCTTGCTTGAAATTGATCTGTTAAATTGTGTATGTTCTCTGGGTTCAATTTGTGTAGGTCATATGCCTCTAGAAATTTGTCAATTTTCTTGGTGTTTTCTATTTTACTAAAGTATAAATTTTCAAAATAGTTTCTAATTATTGTCTATATTTCAATGGTGTCTGTTGTAATATTTCCTTTGTCATCACAAATTTTAGTAATTTGGGTTTTCTCTCTCCTTTTTTTCATTAGGGTGGCTAAAGGCTTGTCAATTTTATTTATTTTTTCAAAGAACCAGCTTTTTGTCAAGTTTTTGGATTATTTCTTTCTTTTTCCAATTTTGTTGATTTCAGTGCTAACTTTAATTATTACCTGTATTCTACTTCTTTTGTGTTGGTTTATTCCCCTTTTTCTAGGGCTTTGAAATGTAGTGTCAAGTTGCTTATTTGTTGACTTTTTCTTCTTTTAATGAATGAGCTTAATGCAATAAACTTTTCTGTTAGCACTGCTTTTAATGGTGTCCCAGAGATTTTGTTATGTTATATCGAAGTTCTCATTTACCTGTAAGAATTTTTCATCTCCTCTGATGTCTTCTGTTATTCATGCATCATTTAATAGCATATTATTTAGTGTCCAGATGTTGGAGTAGTTTCTATTTTTTAATCTGTCCTTGATTTCTAATTTTATTCCTTTATGGTCAGATAGAATACAAGGTAGTATCTCTATTTTTTGTATTTGCTAAGATTTGCTTTGTGGTATAACATATAATCTATTTTGGAGAAAGATCCTTGTGCTGCTGAGAAAAAAGTGTATTCACTCGTCAATGGATGGAATATTTTATAAATGTCTCTGAGTCTAAATTATTCATTGTTTTATTGAGTTCAATGGTTTCTTTGTTTAGTTTTTGTTTGGAAGATCTATTCAGTAGTAATAGGGGTGTGTTAAAGTTGCCCAGTGTTATTGTGCTATGGTCTATTTGATTCTTGTAGTTGAGAAGAGTTTCTTTGATATACATAGATGCCCCACTGTTTGGGGCATAGATGTTTATGATTGTTATGTCTTGTTGATGTATGACTTCTCAAGCAGTATAATATGTCCTTTTTTATCCTTTTTCACTAACTTTGTTTTGAAGACAACTTTATCTGATGTGAGGGTGGAAACCCCTGCTTGTTTATGCAGTGCATGTGAGTGATACATTTTTTTCCCATCCTTTCACCTTCAGTCTGTAGATGTCTTTTCCTGTAAGATGAGTCTCTTGAAGGCATCATATTGATGGGTCTTTTTTTTTTTTTTTTTTGAAAAATTCAATTTGTCAGTCTCTGTCTTTTAAATGGTAAGTTTAGGCCATTCACATTATTGAAATGTGATTTGTATTCCTTGTCATTTTTGTTTGCTTTTGGTTTTTAACTTGACTTGGTTTTTCCTTTGTTTGATCTTTCCTTTGTTTGATCTTTCCTTTAGTATATCCTTTCCTTTAGTTCCTCTCTTTGCAGATTTTCATCGTTGGTTATCATTTCCTCCTCATAATTTGCAGAGAATGCTCTGTAGTGCAGGCTTTCCCACTGTAAATTCTTTTACTTTTGTTTATCATGGTATGTTTTTATTTCATCATCAAATTTGAAGCTTAATTTTGCAGGATATAAGATTCTTGGTTGGCATTCACTTTTTTTTCAGAGCTTGATATGTGTTGTTCCATGAACTTCTGGCTTTTAGGGTCTGAACTGAACAATCTGTTGAAATCTGAATTGGTCTCCCCCTATATGTAATCTGGTTCCTCCCTCTTGCGGTCTTTAAAATTCTATCCTTATTCTGTATGATAGGCATTGGTTTTATTGGTTTTATTTTTCACAGTCTCTAGCTCTTTCTTGACGTAATCTTTTGCTACCTGTATTTACTCTTTTATTTCTTAGTTGGTGTGATCAGTGGTTGCCTCTACTTGCTCTCTTTTGTTTTTGTTGTAGTGATCAATTTTTGCCTGTATTTACTCACTTAAGTCAATCTTTCATTCCGAGATCATTTTAATTATGTACATTCTGAATTCTTTCTCTGACATTTCATCAACTGTGCTGTCAATGGATGCTATTATTGTAGTATCATAATTTGTTTGGGGCACTTTCTTCCCTTGTTTTTTCATGTTGATTATGTGTCTTCCTTTTTTGCAATATCAATCTGAGGCATTGTGATTTCTATCCTATAATCTTATAGTGATCCTACAGATTACTCTACCTCACCTTGGAGTTCACTTCCAGTCCCCAGCAGGTGTCCTCAGATGGATGTTACGACAACTAAAGATAGTGATGGCAGTAGTGGAGGTAACTCAATATAGCAGTGGGGGTGCCCCAAGATGGATGCAAACACTTTCAGAGATGGGGCTGAAAGGGACTTACAATGCTTTGGGCTGATTGATCAGAGATGGAGCACTATGATACTGAGCTGTGGCAGGCTGCTGCCTCCACACCATGTCTGTTGTTCCAGGTTAGAGGGTACTACATGAGGAAGGCAATGGCAGTGGCTCCAGTGTCCCAAGATGGATACAGGAAGGGAGTGACAGCATGGACCTCCACTCTGCGTAGAATCCTGTGCCTGAGTTCTCACACAGGCCTACAGGGGTGGTCCTAGGCCTGACCTTGACCTGGGCTCCCATGAGGTTTCCAGGTGGCAGGCCTGGGTCTGGGTCTTGGACCTGGGTCTGGGATCCCATGGGTCAGCAGGGGCTCTGGTGCAGAATTATGTGGTCAGTCCTGGGCTTGCCTTAGGCCCAGGCTCTCACAGGTGTCCCCAGAGGTGGTCTCAGTCCTGGGTCTGTGTTCCCACTTGGGTCTGTGGATCAGTGGGGGCAGTTCTGGGCATGACCTTCCCTAGGGAAAATTTTTATGTTCCTTATTTGAGTTAATGCTTGTAGGGAGCAATACTATTTAAAATGACTTGGAGGTGGATTGTCTTTAAATGCAAGCATATATTCAATCACATCAATCATCAAATATAAACAATTAATGTAAAAAGTGTTGGGTGTACTGGAGCACCCCAATTAGCATTCAATGCACACTCATTAAACACTATAGGCAAGTCACACTATCGTAGGGCAAGTAAACACTACAAGCAATTCACACAATCCTAGGGCAACCATGAGCCCCAAAATACCTCTGGTGCCATGCATCTTCTCTTAGCCAAAGAGCAGATGTTGTCTTTGTCTGGTGGTTCTCTTTAGCTGACAGCTGGATATCAGGGAATGGTGGCATTGATCCAGGGATACATAGCAAGGCAGCCAGTCTCACTGATGTCCTTGGAGCAAAAGCCTCCAAAGTGGCAAGACAAGCAGTTTAAATATTCCAAGTTGGTGGTGTAAGCTGGTGATTGGTTACACTCAATGAAAGTCAATGTCCATTGGTTATGTCTAGTGAGAAAACATAATTGCACCTGGGTATATTTTTTGCACATGTCCATGGAGCTGTGCTCCCTATCCGTTGTAACCAGTCATTGCTAAGCATACCTATGACTAGTGCCCTTTACAGCTCTTTATTGATTGCAAGCAGGCAGGACTAAGCATGGCAATGGCTGCTGTTCCTTATTGCCAGCAACTCGGTGAGTCCCAGCATGTCTAGGCACGTCTATGGCATATGCTCCATACAGTGCTCCTCAGAGGAATGACATGAAAGGGAGAATTTAGGAACAATAGGATTGGAACCAGAAAGAAACATAAAAATCATAAGGTAGCATTTTTGTGAGCATACTGGAAAAAAATATATTGACCTTCCACAAGATTAGGAAAGTATTTAAATAACTCCATAACTTCAGAAATTCAGGCAGCTATCTGGATTAAATCTGCTTTGTGAGCATATAAAGCTGCTTAAACATTGGTGTAAAAGTCCAAACCAGCCCTTTTCTCCACCTTCAGTCCCAATTATCTTAGTGATTTATTTCCACTGTTATGAAGTTTGGAATATTTGAGTCTATCCCTGAATTATTCACAATCTGTATGTCTCCTTTTAGTGCAAAGGTCATCGTTTGCCCTGTTGTTCAAAAGCCAGTTTTCCAATACAATATTCCAAGGCTTACTATGAGACTGCACTATTGCACATTAGAGTCCAGGAAAAAATATGTCTCCAAAGCTCAATTTGCCAATTCAACCAAGTATAATCATGTGAAAAGCACAAAATGACTGTTCAAAATTGGATCTAGCCCTTAGATCCAGAGACTTAATATACTTAGTGATCAACTCCATGCACAGACCATAAATTCCACATAGTCAAAATGATGCAACAGATTGATTCTAATAAATGAATTTCCATGTCTACTAGGACCCATACAAACATGCCATGATGATAAATGAAAAGAACTTAAAAAATATGTGTACTATTCACATTCTCAAAATAATTATATAAGTGGAGATTAGATTAAAATAGATGTTTTGTTCAATTTCTAAGGTAAGATCAGACCATTTTCCCTTAAAAATTGGCAGTATATATGGAATATACACTGAGTACTGAGTATAAAATTCATTGTACAGGTGTTTTCACCACAGCGAGAGGATATTTAAGAGAGAATACTAAACTCAATAATTCAGCAATTGTCAAATGATGCTACTGTAACCAGGAGTTGGCAGTTATCAAGTAGAATTTTCATATGTGTTTGCATAAAATTTCTAATTCTGGGCATTGACTCAAATTATGAAAACTTGTAAATAACTTTCTACTGAAAATACCACTTTAGCAATAATATAAAATATGGCAATATCATCTGAGTAAAATTTGCATGTGAAACATCATCACAACAAAAATATTTTAGAAGAAAAGTGATTTCTTTCCTCTACATGTAACAGAAAAAAACAGCTCTTTGAACATTTTATTTACAATTTTGCAAAATTTTTACAAAATAATGCAAAGATGGCCTTTCAAAGAAAAATAAGATAGTATTTTCAGTATCAGTAAGAAATCTAAAGTACATGAACATTTAATTTTGCTGCTTGATTTTTTTTAAATTACTGAGCAGTTGACCAAAATTATTATTTATTAAAAAGTATAGCTCCATTTATGCAGTGCTAAAAGCTTTGTAGTATACTGGACACATTCAATAGCAATTGTGTATTGCAGTCAGAAAGAACAGATTCTTACATGAAACATAGATTTTCTTAATTCTAGCACATTAAATCCTCCAGAAATGACAGCAGTGTTATTTTCATTACTGGTGGTATGAAGTGACCTTGCTCATTTTCTAGATTTTGGGGCTCCTTTTTCATTCAACTTTATTTACTCAGCCTACCCTCCCATCAGGTTATAGAATATGCTAAAAATTCTGTTGTCACAAGTTAAAAATGATGAATATTCCAATTAGGTTAATAAAAGAGATTTCCAGTAAGTGATCAACTTTTCAAACTGAGGGTAGGGGAAGAATGTAGTTCCTGGAATGCCTTGTTTAATCTCTAGAAGTCATTCATTTTTGGGGTGGCAGGCAGTGAATGTTAAGCTAGCATTTTATAGGCTTTAAAATGGAAAGAACAACAAGAAAAAGATTATAAGCCTCATTTAAAACAATTTAATTTTATTTCAGTGACAGAATCATGCACTCACACACACACACACACACACACATACACACACACATACACACTCCTTAAATGTGTTAGCTAATTTCCAAAAACTTTGTGGAACTTCTCCACCACTCCCTACATGACCATGCAGTACCAGTGATCAAGAGTGAAAATGCGCCGAGCGCGGTGGCTCAAGCCTGTAATCCCAGCACTTAGGGAGGTTGAGACAGGAGAATCGCGAGTTCAAAGCCAGTCTCAGCAATGGCAAGGCGCTAAGCAACTCAGTGAGACCCTGTCTCTACATAAAACACAAAATAGGGCTGGGGATGTGGCTCAGTGGTCGAGTACCCTTGAGTTCAATCCCCAGTACCACAAAAAAAAAAAAAAAAAAAAAGGAGTGAAAATGCTTTATCCCCTGAAAAGGAGCTGGGACTATGACTGCTTTAATTAATAGAATGTGGACAGTGAAGAACAGAGAATTCTAGGCAAAGCTATAAAGATTTGGCAACTTACTTTCTACTCTCTCAGTTCTGAAGCCCTGAGCCACAAAATAAGTTATCCTGCTGAACAGAACAGCCCTGTGGAAAGGAGTTGGAAGTTGAACGTGAGATAGTGAGGGAGGCTCCTTGGAGAAGTGCAGTCATGAGACATCCAGACAGACTCAGCAGGCAAATCCATGAACTATTGACTATCCTTCTTAAGAGACATCAAACTTGATCTCTAAAGCAACCTATCATTTCTGATATGGCCAACCCAGAACAATGAGATAAAATAAAACTGTCATTTAGGCCACTAAATTTGAGTTACTTGTTATTCAAAAATATTGAACTGGAATAGACTGTTATTTAGAAGTGGGTCATTGCTATTGCAATAAAATGTATGTTATCACTTAGGGACAACATGGTGAGAAGCAGCTGGAAGAACATTGAAAAGAATATTAGGGTTGAAGGAAAGTAAATAAATTATTTAAGCTGTAAAAAAAGGAACATAAATTACATAAAAGCAAAATACTTAATAAAACAGTTAACCAAGACATCATGAAAAATTGAAAATGTACCCAAAAATCTTGTTGATTTGGATAAGAAGATTTCTCAATGGATGTTGAGAGTGTGAACTCTTCATTTTCAAATTAAAAAATTACTGTTTAAAATTTAGTGATCAACTCCATGCACAAACTACTTTTTAGAACTTAGGTGCCCTTCTACAGATGAATGGATAAAGAAAATGTGATATATACATACACAATGGAGTATTATTCAGCCATATAGAAGAGTGATCTTATGATATTTGCTGGTAAATGGATGGATCTAGAGAATATCATGCTAAGTGAAATAAACCAATCCCCCCCAAAAACAAAGATTGAATGTTTTCTCTGATATGTGGAAGCTAACTGAAAATAAAAAGGAGGAGAAAGAATAGAAGTTTAGTGGATTAGATAAAGGGGAATAGATGGAAAGGAGCGGAGATAGGAAAAAGGAAAACAATGGAATGAATCTGACACAACTTTGCTATATAAATATATAAATACACCACTGTGAATCTCACTATTGTGTACATCCACAATAAGTCCATTAAAATAATAACTATGGCTAAGTGGCAGAAAGATCAGTAGAGGGAAAGGAGCAGGTGGTGGGGAAAGAGAAGGGAGAGAGAGGGACTAGGTAGAGTCTAAATTCAAATAAGATGTATTACATGTTTGTATAATTATATCAGAATGTTTCTACTGTCATATATACCTAAGAGAACCAATAAAATAGAGAGTAAAACACTGACTACCAAAATTAACATTAGGGACAGGGAAAGGGGAGATTTAAGTCAAAAGGTACAAAATAGAAAATATATAGGATGAAGTAAAAAAGTCTAATGTACAATATGTGACTATAGTTAATAGTATGTTGTATTCTGGATTTTTATGAAATGAGTAGATTACAGCTGTTCTTCTCACAGGAAGAAAATGGATAAATATGTGAGACTGTTAATTCATTCCAGTATAGTAATCATTTCACTATATGTGTATCTTGTGATGGTTGTATACCTTAAATATACACAATAAAATTTATTCAAAAAATGATTGTAAAATAAAATATGAATAAACAAAATTGAATTTCAACTAATGCAATTATATTTGTGTATGTATGCATGTATCAAAAGTTTTATATAGTTCTAACTTCCAAATGTAAGGTATATAAGAAAAGAAAAGAAAATACTTCTAACAAAATACTTAAAGGATATTAACTGAAAACTGAAAATTTAAAATACACATCAATAATAAATTATAAACATATAGAAAATAATCTATAAGAAGAGAAATAAAAAATCATTAAATATGAGATAGCACTTTCACCCATCAGATTGATATTTGAAAAAATAATACTCAATGCTTTTGAAGGTTAGGCAATGTTCAAGAACTATTCAGAGCTACCAGGGTTGTATAAGTTAATAAAATTTTTGTGAAAATATTTAAATAATCCATTTACATTAGTTGCCCATAGTAATTAATTACTGATAAGTAGATTTAAAAATATTAATCAAAATTATACACACGTCAAAACATCTATATGTAGATGTGCCAAGTTTTAGGAACATCTTAAATTTCTAACTGTGGTGAAATGATTAATACATTACACCATCTCTGTTATCATCAAAGGCAGCTGCATCTCTTCCAACTGATTGCTAGAATATGCAAATACAACCTCATGTTACTTACTTCTGAATTGAAGCCTTATGGGTTTGCTTCAAATGCATACCATACCAACAGCAAAAGGGTAAGGTAGTTGCCTAGTTTTTATTTAAGAAACTCTGGCTTATAATATGAAAAATTTATAAATGGTGGAGAGGATGCCCTCTGATTTCGAACACAAATAATATGTGATCATTTTAAAATGTCTATTTTCTATGTTATTTAAATAGCGTATGTATATTAAGTTTTTAAATATTATTATTTTTGGTACCAGGGATTGAACACAGGGGCACTTATGAACTGTATCTCCAGCACATTTTATTTTTTGATGTTAAGACAAGGTCTCATCAAGTTGCTTAGGGTCTCCCTAAACAGTTGATGGTGGCTTTGAACACTTGCAATCCTTCTGCATCAGCCTCCTGAACCTCTGGGATTAGAGATGTGTACTACCACACCGGGTCATTTATCTTATTATTTTTTAATTAATTTATTTTTTCTTGTGGAGCTGGAGATTTAACTTAGAGGTGCTCTGCCACTGAGCTACACACCAGTTCTTTTCTACTTTTAGTTTGAGACAGGATCTCATAAAATTTCTGAAACTGGCCTTAAAATTGGCCATCTTTCTGTCTCAGCCTCCTCAATTGCTGGGATTACAGGTGTGTGGCACAACACCTAGAAGGATGCTTATTTTGAAATAAGCATAAAAGAGATAATTCTCTTTTCTTTGATGGTCTGAATTTTTCTTCCCCTTTAATAACGAACTCTAGTAAGTAGCTTTTTTTGGCTAGGTTATACAAGTTACTCAGAAATTGCAGAACATTTTCTATTCAATTTGATTTATTTTAGTGGCAAAATTTTCTCAATCACATATAGTTTAAAAAAAGAAAGCAGCATAATTATAAGCTACGTTCGTCTGCACTTTGCCTCTGGCCAAATTACCTAACATGAACAACCTGAAGGAGGAAAGATTCATTTTGGCTTATGGTCACAGAAGTTTCAATCCATTGCTTCAGGCCTGAGGTGAGGCAGAATATTGTTGTGGTGGAGGAAAGCTGCTGAGGTCATGGCAACCAGGGAGCAGACAGAGGTAGAAAAATAAAGACTTGGGAGAAGATACACCCATCTAAGGCATGCTCCCAAGTGACCTACTTTCTCTTACTAGTTCATTCAGGTTATGAATTTTAGAATCCATTAAGTTGCTGATGAGGTCATATCGTTCATGATCCATCTACAACCCCAAAGCCCAACCTCTGAACATTACTGTACTGGGAAATGAGCCCTTTAACCCATGAGACTTTGGTGAGCATTCCAAATTCAAACCATTACATAAGCATGGTCCATATAACATACTGTGCTTAGAATTATTCATATACTATGAATATTATATATATGTATGTTTTATATATATAACATGTATATATATAATATGTAGGTCATATATATGTGTACACATTTATATATATTTATATATATATTTAATTGTATATATTTAATTGCCGACTTCAACATTTATTAGCCATATGATATTAGTCATGTTTTTGTTTGCTATATATTTGTTTATATCTGTAAAATGGCAATAATAATTATAGTTAAGTAATAATATTGTGTTCGAACTGAATCACTTAACATATATCTAATGACTGGCAGAAAATAGGTGCCATTTAAATGTTCAATAAATTTCTTTCACAAAAATATGTCATTATTTCCAAATAATTGTCTTAGGATGAGATTTATAGCCAAATAGACCTACAAAGAATAACGTTTTAATGACTTTATTTCCCACTGTATGTTTTGTCTAATTGTCTAACAATGTAAACATTTCTTTTTAGTAAGGTTATTTTGCAGAAGTAACATCGCTTCTTTCCTATATTTAACAGCTATTTCCTTCTAACTAACTCCCTTCCTAGCCCTTAACAAATTCAATGTGTTTTCATTTGAGGAACATAACACTGTTCCTAATTTTAGGGTGCTACAAAGATAAATAGTCATGAAAACTTACTTCAATCAGTATAAAATATTTGAACGAAACTATAAATTGATTTTCTATCAGATGCATGTGTTAACATTGTAGCAGGAAGGACTTATTTCAATTATTTCACCTGAGGGGGAGGGCCACTGAAGGGGAAAAGAAGGAAAGAATTAAGGTGGTTCTATAGCAAGGGCCGGGCTCCTATATCCTTGCACTGACTCCAGATTGAGGATTGACTATTCGAGACTTGAGTATAAAAATCAGACAGTCATTCCTTTCACAGGTTTGCATGTTTCAATATTCTTTATCTTTTTGATAGTCTCCTGTCCAAATTGATGTACTAATATCCCGGCTTTATAGAAAGACCTGATATCATATAAATTGACATTATTGGGCTCCTGGGAACATATTTTCTATCTGTCTTGATGGTTTTAGGAATACCTGATTCCAATAAGTGAGGCTAAATCTTGCTCAGATTTGTTGGAGGAAAACAATCTCTTTTAACTCATAAGCTATTCTGTTGATATGCTTTGGCTGACACAATTTTACAACTTTTTACAATTACAGACACTCCAATATAATTTCTCATTGTTTTAGTCATATAAGTCAAATTTGAAACTCAATACATAAAACTCATTATAGTTACAAATTACCCAATAACTCATTATTCGCTATCTAAATCATTATCCATTCAAGGCACTTCATGTTAACATAAATAATATTTTACTTTACAATCACAAATGCTATTAGTAAACTATAATATTTGCATTCATCTTACTATAATATTCACATCACTTTATTCATATGAAAAGGATACACATGAAGACCTGAATCAGATTCTATTCAAAATTATCAGTGAACTAAAATTAAGTGGTCACCTAATAGTTTTTAGTTAAATGATATGCATTTTCTTAATGAAAACTTAGTATTTCTTCAATAGTAGCTTTTAGATTTTCACATTGCTATTTTGATGAATTCATTAAATTTTTCTAATAATCAGACTTTTGTTATTTTCTTAATATCACGAAATTAAGAATATTTTAAAAATACTTTAGTGAGTTTAACATGTGGAAAACAGTAGCATTTTACAACTAAGTTATTTTATTGGTTTTGGCATTTTATGTTTGATTCTGTAGGCAGAGAGAAACCATAGTCAGAGATTTTATCAGTGAATATTTAATGTAAAGTTAAGGTAGTTCTTGAACTAAAAAGGTTTTATAAATTATGTACTATGAAGCCAACTACACCTTTAAGTAGTGGTGTAAGTGATTTCATTATTTCTCAGGATTCTTTGCATTCTGGACCAGCTGGAAACATCTGGGCAATTCCTCTATTCCAAGTGGTCCACAGTAGAGTGGTCACATAGTTTCATTCCACTGTGAGTTAAGCTGGGGCTGGAAAATCAAAAATACTTACCCTTACCTGGCATCTCAGGTTAGCCAAAATATCTGGACTTGGAATGACTTTGCTCAAAGCAGCATAGTTGTACTTCTTACACAGTGACACATATTTACCAGAGAGAAATATGAAATCGATAGGCCTCATTTCTGTCTCACGCTATTGGTCAAAGCAATGCACAATGCCAAATCAGATTCAAGGGTAGGAAAGAAAAGACCAATCATGAAAGAAATTGAGAAAATGTACGAGGTTGGGAAAATAGTTAAAGTCATTATGGAAGACACAGCAGCGAATGGAATACTGAGGTATATGAAGGTAGCTAGTGAAGGATGCAGCTACTCTCCTCCTGTGGTGAACCAAGAGAAGAGGTTGAGAAAACTAAAATATAAAGAATTGGAGTGGTAGCCTCATTAAGTTGAAATTCAGACCCCTGATAAGAACATATGACTTAGCTGGTGTGTAGTCTAGGCACTCATGTGAGGGCTGCATGTCATTTTATTTATGAGCATATTAAATCTGTCTTTAATCTCAGTCTTTCATGAAAGCTGGCATCTCTGAATGTGTTTGATAATGGTTTTTAAAATATTTGTATAAAAATAAATAAAAGGAATAATGCTCTTATTGGGATGAATTATCACTACTATAGGGAATCAAATAGGAAACAAAAGGAAAACAAAATATCAACAGAAGTAAAACAGCGAGGAGCAGCTCTCTTCTCTCTCCAGCCCTCCCTCTCTCACTAGGACTCTGGATTGAGTCAACAGTCAATCAGCAGGGAGCACACATGGGGGTTTGTGTACTCTCCTTTCTGGCATTACAAAGCAGCATATGCTTATATTGAGTTCAAACAGGAGGACAAGAAACTCGTCTGCATCTGAAAAACAAAGAAATGTACAGTCCTGTACCTTAGTGGATATTAAAGGGAAATGTCATCAATTTATTTGTGCTATGAAATTTTAAAGGTAATGTAAGACATACTCCTTAATGTTGACTTTCATGTTTCCAATGTTTAGCAATCATTAGTAAAAGTATTTATTAAAAAACTTATGGTTTCTCTATTAAAAATGTATTAAGTTCTATAAGTCTTATATATAATTCCTCAGGACAATTTCAAAATTAATTTAGCAGATCACGTTATTTTAAAAGTGCCTAGACTCCAACAATGACTACTTATAATCACATGTATCTACATAATTTAACATCTAATATGTGTTTTTTTTCTTGTCAGCGTGTTACTTTACCATTACATCACATATTATAATGTGTGCTAAAGAGTTCTATTCTGATGTAGCATTATAAGAAAGAATTACTAAATATTTCAATAAAAAGCCTACTTATATATCCTCAAATACATAAAATACATTTACATAGACATTTGTAGAGCTTTAGCATAAATAATGAATGATTATTGATAGCAGGCTAAATTATTTGCTTGGTGTTTTTTTTGTGCATGTGCTTGTTATGTTTTTGGGGGGGATACGGGTACTAGGGACTGAACTCAGGGGCACTTGACCACTGAGCCACATCCTCAGCCTTATTTTGTATTTTATTTAGAGACAGGGTCTCCCTGAGTTGCTTAGTGCCTTGCCGTTGCTAAGGCTGGCTTTGAACACACAATCTTCCTGCCTCGGGTGTGTGCCACAGCGCCTGGCTATTTGCTTCTTTTTAATTCACAAATGAAACTTCATGTTCATTGCAAGAATGATTATGGTCATCCTATTCCCTTTCTTACCTTTCAGTTCTTCCTAACATTAACAAAAGAAGAGATCTACAGTCAGGAGAATAGGCTTATGAAAACAAGTTTTATGTAACAATCTATCCACATACCAGTAAGGATTCAATATTTTTAAGAAATTTAAATTTCATAAGTGGTTTGAAATTAGGACAAGAAAGAATTTTGCATGTGCATGATTTTTAAAGGTAAACTTTCAGCTATGAAAGAAAGATGGGAAAATAAAAGTTCAGATTGCAAACCTAAGCCTCCCATCATATACTATAATTCATGCAGACTGAATTACTTCTAGAACAGGTATAGTGTTTCTAATGACACTCTGACTAAATGGACTGTTGCCTAGCATGGCTATAATTACATGATGTCAGTATTCCATGCACTAGGAAGAGATTTTCATTTCATTTGTCTTTTACAAAGGGCAGCAGGGATTCTGCAAAGTCATCAGTTCACATTTCAATTGTATTAAGCTCCAGGACTTATTTTGAAGTTACAGAAAGTCACGAAGATCATATAGTCAGTCATTATGACCAGAATCTATAAACCAGGCTTGCACCCACCTAGGACATAATGCACACACACTTGCTTTCTTAAAAAATAAATTAAAATGTAAAATATGAAAATAACAACCACTGACAGGGGAAAGAAATGACAATCACATGCCTCAGCATTTCATGTGGAGATATTTGTTTTAGTGTTCCATATGAAATAATTCAAAGTAAATGATGCCCCTACAAATGTTATCTCTCATCTTCTAGAGACATATGGAAAAAGGTAAAACCTACTTTGCAAAACAATGCTCTTGTATTTATATACTCACATAGGAAATCACAGCATAGAATCAGAAAATAATTTTCTGATATCTGGTAGCAAGTTTTGGGAATACCACTCTCATTTATTTGGAAAATTCTTCAAGTAGCTTTGTGTGACCATGAGGAGATTGTGAAGTAGGCCAAGTTCATGTTCTACTAAGAAGTACATACTGCCTTATGCTGCCCCAGTGCTCCTTGTGACATTTAATTCAAATATTATTTTCTGGTTAGAGTTTTCTGTTCTCCTTATCTGAAATTTGTAAAAACAGAGGATTGGGAACATTCCCTTGAAATGTTCTCTTTTTCCTCTTATAAAATGCAATGTTTTTGTGCAAAATTAGTAATACAAGGCTGCCAATTTTTTTCCAATTATTTGAAGGCATGTTATCTCCAAGATGAAGATAAGTACTTTTATATATTTGGCTATCATAAGCAAATAAATGCTGCACATTTAAAATGTTCTAGTTATTTGTATGTAAACACTTTAAGATTTTTTAATATATTTCTGTCATGGTTTGGATTTGTGTTATTCCCCAGAAGTTCCTGTATTAATGCTGAAATGTTTGGAAATAAAGTATTTGGATTGTGAAAGCTATAACCTAATCAGTTCATCCTAATTTGAATAGACTAGGTGGTCACTGTAGACATGAGGATGTGGCTGAAGGTAGGTCAATGGGTGCGTGCTCTAGAAGGGTGCATCTGCCTTGTGACCCCTTCCTTCTCTTCTCCTTCTGTGCTTCCTGACTTGACCATGAGCTGAGATTTCTTCTGCTGGGTCCTTCCCACATGATATCCTGCCTGACCTTGGGTCTAGAACAATGAAGTAGGGTCTATGGACTGAAAGCTTAGAAACTGTGAGCCATAAGCAAACTTTTCCTCCTCTAATGTGTCAGGTATTTTGGTCATGGCAATGTAAAATCTGACTAGAACAGTTTCCAATGTTATATTTGTGATTATTTTTAATTATAATATAAAGAAAGAATGAAAAGAAAGTATAATGCCTGAAAAAATAGAGTGCAATAAAACTATAGAGAACATACACTGAGGAAGAATGCTTAGTTTATGCTATGGAAATCAGTTTGATGGGTCCTCAAAAGACTAGGCATGGAAGCACCATATGACCCAGATATACCACTTCTCAGTATTTGCCCTGAAAACTTAAAATCATCTTACCACAGTAATACATGCACAACCATGTTTATAGCAGCAAAATTTACAATAGTCAAACTATGGAACTAGCCTAGGAATCCATTAATGGATGAATGGATAAAGAAACTGTGGTATATATACACAGTGGAGTTTTATTCAGCCATAAAGGAAAATGAAATTATAGCATTTTCAGGAAAATGGATGGATCAGAGACCATCACGTTAAATGAAATAAGTCAAACTCAGAAGTTAAGTGTCATATGTGAAAGCTAGAGAGGAAAAAGGAAAATAAAGGTGGGTATGGATGTCCTAAAAATCAAAAAGAGATTAGTAAAGGAAATGGACCAACAAGTGGGAAGTACAGAGAGAGAGCAGAAATGCTAGGGAATGACATAGGCCAAAACATATTGTTATATCGTGTGCATGTATGGATATGTAACAATAAATCCCATAAATATGTTCAACTATAACTCATCAATAGAAAACTGTGGGGAAAAATCCTAAGAATGCTTGGTTTAATCTTGATTCTGGCACCTGTAAGCATTGCCACCTAAGGCATATAATCTCTATTTCTTATCTGAGTAAGAACAATAATAATACTTGTCTATAGATGTTTTGCAAGGTTTTGTACACTGTAACATTTAAAATGTATTGATGTACTGGTGGTGATTATGATAAATCCTAAATACTACATATTAACCTGCCCAAGAATAAGGGTTTTAGTCAATTTTGTTTATTGCTGAATTTCTACTATCAAAAAATCGTGCACTACATATAGTTGGCACTTGTGCTGATTTGTATAAATTGCAATCCAATTCATTTCTTGTTCTCCTGAAAGCTATTTTCTAACTTTGTTTGCTTAATAGCTAGGAGATAGTTTCAACTGCAAGGAGGTGTTGTTGGAAGACTGGAGTAAGGGAGAAAGGAAGAAGCCTGGGTATTCTCCCTTCTCTACTGCCCTCTAGAGTGGATTTTCTTGCAGTAGGCACATCACCCCTGTAGCCTTAGATACTGACCAAACTGCCATATCTGTGACCGTTCTCCTTCCTGAGAGTAGCCATGTAGTTATTGACGATGCTGGCTTCTGAGTTCTGGTGCCCTTATCTCATGCTTGAGCCTGTTCTTCTCAGTGATATCTGTCCTTCCTTCACGTCATTTCAAAATGGAGAGGTCCTGCTGCCTCCTCAGCCCTGTTTCAACTATATAATTCCCTGTATGCAATTATTTCAGTATAAAATATTTATAATATTTCTTATTTCATTTTAAGACACTCATGGATGTGTTACTCCATAATTAGTTTCTGCCTGAGTGAATTAATAAAGAAAACAGCAGTTATATATTACCACATTTACATACATTCTGGTGCGTGAGTTGTGACATGTTTCCATAATGAGGAAGAAGTTATATTTCAGTGTGTCAATCTTTAAAGAAAAGGCATCTAAGAAATGAGTCTTCTTATAAATATTATAATTTGTGAGAGAAATGAGGCACAGAGTTATCAGCCTCTAATTCTGAAGATAGAAGAAGAAGGGAGAAGATTTATCTTTCAATCCTACAGGAGTTGTTATGGTAAAAATTACTGTATGTTTGTATTATACTTTGAAACTTATTCTGCTTATCTTTTTTGTTTATTGCCATATCATTGACTTTCAACCTTTTGTAATATATTAAATGTGTAAAACTATTTCAACTGTCAGTATAACATCTTGTTTTATGAGATATTCTTTTGTCAACAAATATGAATTGATAGCAGCCCTCTGCTATTCATCTGTTATCTGAAGACAACACTAACTATTCTTATATTGAAGCTAGAGTTGAGTTAATGTCAATCCTTGATTAACTCAGGCTCTCACTGTTTCCTGAACTGTATGACTTAGAGATAACACATTCAATATACTTCATATAAATGAATAATAGATAGAGGTTGCTGTTGGCCAAACTTCAAATGTTCAAGAAATGTCCGTAGCTTGTGTCTATTTCACAATAGCAGCATGCACATGCAAGTCATTCAGTGTGATCTGCCAACAGCTCATTGAAATCTTGAATGGCAACTGTAGTATACATTTGTGATGCAATTTGGTACAGATAAAAGCTACTTAAACAGAAATCACAAGAACTTAGTATAATGTCTTTATTGTTATGTTCTTTACTGTGGTGGTTTTTAACTCATATGTCAATTAAGAGGACTGTACTGAATGATTTCTGTAGTTTCCTTGAATCTAATTGCTGGCTGTATAAATAAGTTTTCTAATTTTAGGTAAAGTTGACATAATATTTGCTAATGTATTTAAATTAGACCTTGGAAATAGAATATTATATTTCTTTTACCAATAAAGAGGGAAAATTGTGTGATTGTTACTATTGATTGTCAACTTGATTATACTGAGAGACACCTAGGAAATTAGTAAAGCACACTTCTGGATGTGTCTGTGAGTGTGTTTCCACAGATGTTTGGAATGAGGAACAATAAGCTGAGCAGGGAGAACTACCCTAAATTTGAATAGCACTTCCAACAGGCTGGTGGACTCAGCTGGAACAAAACCAAAAGCTTAGTTCTTCTTGAGCAGGTGCACTTATGCTTGTAGCCATTGCCAGTAGACCCTAGCTTCTTTGGTCTTTCAGCAAGGACCCACAGCCATCACTCACCAGGTACCTTTTAGGCTTGCAGCTTAAGAATGAGGCTGCATCACCACATCGATGTTTACAGCAGCTCAATTCATAATAGCTAAGCTGTGAAACCAACCTGAGTGCCCTTCAACAGATGAATGATAGAGAAAATGTGGTATTTTCATGAAATATTATGCAGCCCTAAAGAAGAATGAAATTATGGCATCTGTTGGTAAATGGATGAAACTGGAGACTATCATGCTAAGTGAAATAAGACGTTTCCAAAAAACCAAAGGCTGAATGTTCTGATAAGTGGATACTAACACACAATTGGGGGAGAGGATAGAAGTTCATTGAATTAGACAAAAGAGAACGAAGGTAAGGGAATGGGGATGGGAAAGGATAGACAGTAGAATGAATCGGACATATGGAAGTAGAAATAAAAATATAAGCTTAAATTTTATCCAATACTTGCATTGGTCATTAAGTTAATGAAATAAACTTATGACTTATTTTCTTAAATTTTCTTTAAAATGCAAACAATTTATGTGTTTAGTAATTGTTCATCAAACAATATCTGAAAGCTGAAGCTCTGATGTAGTCTGAACTAGTGTCTAACTTTTAGGAAGAGAAATGCTTCCTGTTTCTACAAAATATAAGCAAAACACTTGGCCTGTCCTGCTGCTCAGCCCTCTCCTCACCCTCCTGTCTTCCATTATTCATTCTATATAAGAAAAAGTGAGATTGTTTGCCTTTTTAAAAAGTCTGTTGAATAAACTAGGCATCTTCAAGTCAGCTATACCTTTGTTTCTCTTAGAAGTCAGCTCTTGCCTATCCTGCAGAAGCTAGGCCTTTCTTTGCCATATGGAAATCACTACCACAGGCCTACATCTGTGGCTAGATAGATAAACCTTTCACAATCTGGAGTTGATCAGTTAGCTCATTTTGATTTTCTGCAAAGCAATGCAGTAAATTAGACTATTATTTGCAAGAAGCGTAATGTATTAATGACTATCTAGCATTGCTCTGTTTTTTCTTAACTCTTAGAGATGAGAGGGGCTTAATTGAGGCAGCAAAAAACATCCTCAACAATTAGACATGGATCAGAAATGAGAGAAGGAAGCAGGACACATAATTTCAGAGGAAAATAGCACATCAAAAATCTTGTGATGAGACAGGGCACTAAAATCTTTGGATTAACAAAGTATTTTAAACTTGGCTATTTTTAGAAGTTTATATTTGACAAGAAAGCTTGTTTCAGTAGTTAGATGACTTTGAACTGATGATCTTAAGCAGTCACACTTCAGTTTGTAGTGGGATTATCCACTTGGGAGTCTCCTAGGATACAGATTAGTAAATATGAGGTATTGACAGAAGTGCAGGATTGCATGGCCAGTCTTGGCAAACTTGTAGGTGAGCAGACAGTTGGTATATCCAGCAAGCAAATAAACTTTAGCAAAGAACCATACTGGAAGGCCTTTAGCAGAGATATGCAGCTGGAGAATGCAAGCTGCTATATCTTTCTACATAGGCTCATATTTTTCTAAGTCGGCACAGCTAACGGAAAGATTTTAATTTTGAATAAAGAATTCTTTCTTGACCTTTTAAACTATTGAACTGATAAGTTCTACATGCATTACAAAACATTGTTGGGAAATCATTAGTGTGAGACTTAGATGGAAAACTTTAGATTTACTCCTCCAAATTCTTTCATGCACCAATAAGGACATTTTCAGAAGGACTAGCTCAAGTGCACATAGCTTATTGACAGGATCATGTGTAGGGGGGAAATGATCAGTCAATTTAAACTGCTAGTATTTATGTATGTAATCATGCAATCTTACCTATAAAAAGAATGGACATCTAAAGAAAATAAAGCATGTCCTTTATTTAGAAAAATAATTTCTTTATTTAAGAAAATAAAGCAATGTCCCTAAAGAGAACAATCAGTTTATGGTGAATTGTTTCTGGCTAGGGTACTATAACTAGATAGTGGTTAATCAGAGTCATAAGGATTTAAGATTTTCATTTAGAAATATTAGCTTCAGTTCAGAATTCTTCTAAATGTTGTTCACAAATGAAGGTAAATGAATATGAGCCCATGCTTCTGTAGGAGATGGTTTCTTGGCTCCATGAGCATTTGACTCATTTCAGTCCAAATATAGAAAACAAAATATAGAATATACAAATATAGAAACAAATATAGAAGACAAAAGTTTATCTAGGACATTATTTCTAGTTGAATTTACACTCATACACTGTTGGTTCTAGACAACAGTCATTAACTAATTCTTATGCATATGTGCTTGAAATGTAAAATCCTCACTGACACTTCTTCTCTCAAAGATCACTGAATCTTTGATGCCATATTGGGCATCACTAAGAACTATAGTTTATTACGAAAACCTCGTTTTTCCAAGAATTTGATTCCCTGAAGGTGAGAACAAGATTATTTTTATATTTGATGGTTAAAAGTTCCATAATGGTTTTGTCCTATTAAATAAAGATATGAGGTAAATTAAGACTTGGCATTAAGCTAATGTAACTTTCGGTTCTCTAAAATAACTGCAAATAATTGCAATGAAGGAAATCTCATATTTGAGCTGGTGAAAGAACTTCAATACCATCTAAGCTTGGAGAACCACTTTGGTGAAGGGAGAGCTTTACAACATAGGGCTGATATTAATTCTTTTGGATTTTTAGTACAATAAAGCAGCAAGCATATCTTTATTTCAAACTTGAATGTTTTTGAAATTTAACTAGGAGGATTTAATCTTTGAACTTTAATATTTCCCTAGAAAGTTCATCCTGCTAAAGGGCTAAGCTTCAAATTTATGTCATGTGAATGATGTTGGCATTTTATTATTGAATATCTTTATCAATTTTATTATTAGATTTCTTAATGAAGTCATTTCAATTCATGGAATAACTCCTGATAGGCTATGTTGTACAATCTGATTATACATAATTTGGGATAAGAAATGGAAGAGAGAATAGATTTTCAGCCTTGCAGCAGTGTAGATTTGGCACAAAATTTAATTAGTATGTCATTCAAATCCATTGCAGAGCCCCAGACATAAAATATTAAACATTCTCCAGTTGTGTCAAAAAAGGGGTTAGTTTGAGAGAAGCAAGCTCAGGAAGGCTTGTGCTGATAGACCATTAGTCAATTATCAAAAGGGGAATAACCTTATCTTTGGAGGATAAAATTGAGCCCAATGGTAAAAATCAAACAAACAAACAAAAATCTGGGAATAATCATCTGGACATGACTTAATCTTTCTTCCAATTGGTTTTTCTAAGTAGGAATAATTCTTTTCTTTTCATTAACTTTATTGAAATATAATCGAGATAAAAAACCTTAACACAATTCATGTATACTGTTTGATAAATTTGGACAAAAAAATCCACCATTGTACCATCTCCACAATGAAGGTTATGTTACTTTGGGCACTACTAAGTGTCCAGCACTTTCCAAATGTTTCTTATGTCCTTGTTTATATGTGTGTGTTTTAAGAACATTTCAATGTGAAGTCTAAATATTTCATTTAATTTAGCCTGATGTCCTACAAGTTCATCCAGGTTGTCAGAAATGGCAGGATTTCTTTGTTTCTTTAAAGCTGAATAGTATTCCATTGTAAGTGTGTACTACATTTTATTTATCTGTTAATCTGTTGATGAACACTTGAGCTAACTCCTATCATGGCTATTATGAATATTAGAACATTAAACATGAGAGTAGAGAGATTGCTTTCAAATTCTGATTTTAATTCCTTTAGAAATATACTCAAGTGGCATTGCTAAATCACATGGTATATCTACTTTTAATTTTTTGAGGAAACTTACTGTTTTGTATAGTACTGAATCATGTTACATTTTGCCAACAGTGTACAAGATATTCGATTTCTCCATGTCCTTTACAACACTTGTAATCTTTTAATTTTTTTGATAAGTGCTATTCTAACAGATATGAAGTGATACTCTATTGTAATTTTGATTTTAATTTTCTTGAAAATTGACTACTCCAGCATCATTTTATTTACTCACTGACCATTTATATATCTTCCTTTTAGAAAGATATGCTTAAGTTCTTTCCCTATTTTTATTTAATTTTCTTAAAAATTAAGTAAAATATTGCAACATATGATAGAATCTTCTTTTCATTGGCTTAATATTATTATATCATGTAAATATATCACATTTTCATTTTCTATTTATCCATTGAAAGAAACATACATTGAATAATACTATAGAAAATATGGGAGTGCAAGTATATCTTTGATATGCTAATTTTTATTTCCTTTGGATGTGCATACCCTGTAGTAGGACTGCATCATGGCAGTTCCATTTTTAATTTTGAATATACTCCTTTCCATAATTGATGCACTAATTTATATTCCCTCCAACTGTGTGTGAGAATTTGCTTTTCTCAAGATTCTCATTAATACTTGCTATCTTTCTGATAGTAGTCATTCTAAGAGGTATGGGATAATTTCTGATGGTTTAATTTATGTCTTCTTTTGACAACTGTCTATTCTGGTCTATTGACCATTTTAATGGATTATTCATTTTTTGCTATTGAGTTGTGTGAATACTTTTGTATTTTAGAAGTTAACCCCCCTCCTTACCTGTATTTGCAAAGATTTTCTCCAATTTCATTGGTTGCTTTTTCACTCTGTTGACTATTCCCTTTGCTATGCCAAAGTTTTTAGTTTGATGTAGTCCCACTTGCTTATTTTCTTGTTGTCTATGCTGTTTGTGCCTCATCCAAGAAATCATTATTCAGACCTACGTCAAGCAGCCTTTGCTCTGTTTTCTTCTTACTCCAACTTCTTTAACAAATTTCAAAAAAAATTGGGAAACTTGGAAATAATTAAAAAGCAATATCCAACACTACTGTGCTCTTTTTTCCCTGGACAAGAGTTGTCTAAGAAGTGGGCTCTGATCTTGAGGGGATGAGGGCTGCCCTCATTCAGTTATACCTGAAGTAATAATCTACTTGACTCCCAAGATTCTGATAGTTGGTCAATTTTGTTAACAAGCATAATCATAACATTAGACTTAATCTAAGTAATATTTATATCTATCTCTTTGTTCTTTCTCATATTTTCTCCTGATAGTAAGGTATACTTACTTTGAAATACATACACACACACACACACACACACAGACATGTATAGACAAACATATTTTTAAAATTTATTAGTCATGACCATAATAAAAATGTTACTTTTATAAAAATATAAAATATTTAAATATTATTTCACCTTTTCACAATACATATTTAATTTGTTAATATATTAGGTATAGCTATTTTCTGGAATATAAACAGAAATTGATAAATTTACGTGATTATATACATACAAAATTTTCATCTTGAAACATAAATGTGCTTGAAAAAAGTGTATTCTCTTTAGAATCATTCATATGTTATAAATAAATTATTCCCTATATTATGTTTTTTTCCTAAGTCAATTGTAACAACTGAGTAAGGAAAATATTAAAGAATAAGTGACATACAGACAATCTAAATCAACATTGTAAAGTGAGATATTTTATAATATAGCTAAGAAAAAATGAGCTGGAAATTGACTGTCTGAATCATTTTCTGCTATATATTAAATAGATTAACTTGGGCAATTCATTGAATAACCTTTGCCTCTTTCCACATAGCTGAAGTTATAAGGACAATATGCGTGTTTACTGGACCATCTGAGACAAATTAGTGAATTATGTAAAGGGTCCAGAAGAGTTCTTAGCATATTGTAAATACTATTAACTTACTAGCTATTATCACTTGGAGGATAAATGGTATGTTGAGGATGTTTTCAAACAGATACTGTAATGAAATTGTGATGATGATCTTCAGAACTTCCAGAGATAGTTATAAAGTTGGTGTAAAGAAAAAAAACTAAAGGAAATCTAAAAAAGTTTTTTCCATGTGAGTATAAAAATAAATCTAGATCATAAGACAAAAGGAGACACTATTCAACTTTGTATTGGGGAAGTTAGTAAATATTTCAATATAGTAATTCACTTATTGTATGATTTGGAGCAATTGTTCTCAAAGTGTTGTTCCTGAACGAGCCAAATCAGTGTCATCTGGGAACTTTTTAAAATGTAAGATTCAGGCCCCAACCAGCCCTATTAAATTAGAAATTTAGAGAGTAGACAGAAACTGACTTAACAATTCCCAAAAGTGACATATATATATGTATGAATTGTTTAATTGCTACTCATTTAGTTTTCAAAAGGCCCTATATAATATGAGATACATTTCCCCATAAAAATGTTTAAGATAACTAATTATGAAAAGTATAAATTAATAACAGTGTTTCTTGAATGTTTTTAAAAATATAGCATGGCATTCAGACTGAAAACTAATGATATAGCCGGGTGCGGTGGCTCAACCCTGTAATCCCAGCAAGGCTGAGACAGGAGAATCACGAGTTCAAAGCCAGCCTCAGCAATGGCGAGGCACTAAGCAACTCAGTGAGACCCTGTCTTTACATAAAACACAAAATAGGGCTGGGGATGTGGCTCAGTGGTCGAGTACCCCTGAGTTCAATCCCCAGTACCAAAACAAACAAACAAAAAACTAATAATGTCTACCTTTTATTGAATACTGTCAATACTGTTACTGAATGTGTCAAATGTTGTAACTGGTTAATTCTATAAACAATTCTGTGAGCAGTTATTACTTCTACATTTACTTTACAGAGGTATAAAAAGGTTCTTGTTGTCTAAGATAATATAACAAGAAGTTGACCCACCAAAAATTTGCTCCTAGTTCCTGTGATTCTGAGGACTCTATTTGTCATGCTATATTGCCTAATAAGCATAAGATGGGTAAAAAGATGAAAAAGCAATGAGGAAACCAGGTACAGCTTTATTTTCTTCTATTTTACTTCTCACTGGGAATAATACTTCTGTTGTAGAATGGCATTCTCTTTTGTTTATCCAAAATCATGTCTACCAATAGACAATTGCATTGTTATTTGTAAATGAATCATCATATTTACCATACTAAAAGTTGACAAATGTTTACCAAGTGCTTACTATAGACAACTTTATGTAGTAACCATTGATGAAGACTTCACTAGGATAATGCATATCCTGAGGAGCAAGCAGTGTAGCTGAGATAAATATAAAAATAATATTTTCAAAATTTCTTGATTAAAGACAAAACAATCAGAGATGACTCATTTTTGTTGTTTCTGCAAAGCCTTAATGATAACTCTTGTATATTCAATGTGACTTTAAATAAGTTCACCTAGGATGTGACTATGGAACTGGGTATTTAGTGATAATTCTGAGTTATTTTCATTCATTTTAAAAGTTGATTTTAGTCTATATTTTAAGGAGACAATAGATATATCTTGTTGAAGAATGAAATCTGAAAGTGGGTGTTAACTGCTGTCATTGCTTTGCTATAATCTTGATATAATGGCCTCTGCCTATCTGGCCATTTCTAATTATTTATTCTCCACCATTTCATTTCACACATTCATTCTGTCACTTATATTCAGATTTTATAACCTTATTTTATTGCTTTGAAATTTATTTAGAACACATTTTAAGATACTGAGCTAGTTAAATTATTTCTAGTAAGTTATAATTGGGCAGTGATATCAAATATATCCTAATAAAATATGATCATATAAATGTAGAATTTCATTCATATTAGATGTATATTTACACAATTGCACCTTTCTCTTTCAACAGCCATTAATCATTTATTAGTTGAAAGATTTTACATGGCTTCAACTTAAAAAAACTACCGATTTGAATAGGATGGTTTAAAACAAAATGGTGAGGAAGTACTTCTGGAATAGCTCCATAGACCCATTGTGACTAATTAAAATTTGTATTATTAATATAAAAACAACTGAAGTTTCTGCAATTTGTCTTAAGGGTATAAAGCAGATGAAACACTTATTCAAGAAAATATGTTAAGTCTATGTAAAACAGAATTTGTAGCTCTTTAGCCTACCACCTCCCTCCTCTTCTTCCCTGCACAACGTGATGGACCACTTTCTCCAGGGGGTTGTGCCTAAAAATACAGGTTTCCACCCCTCAAGTCTATGGTAACCTTTCAGGGAGGCAGACCACTGCATATCTCATCTTTCCAAAATACATGTGATGGAGATTATATTACAGCTGAGTGTAGACAAAAGAGTGAGACTCTCTTTTTTCCTCAGCTTTCCTTTTTCTACTCAGCCCTCACTCTGAGGATGGAGGCTCTACCCCTCATAGCAGGCCATTTTGTCAAAATGCCAGCTGTTCTTATTTTCATTTTTTTCATAAATTGACAAAATGATCCTAAATCTCATTAAGAAAACACAAATGATAGAGAAGATTCAGAATAACCTATAAAAATAGTAACAAAGATGGAAAAGTTGTGCTTTCTGATGTGAAAATTCACTATGAAGCAACAGCAATCAAGACAGTCACATATTGATATAAGTATAGACATATAAATATAGAATAGAATTGAATGCCTGGAAACAAACTTCACATTTATTCAAATGGATTTCAATAATGTTGTCAAGATAATTCAATGGAGGAAAGAGTCCATTTTCAACAAATGTTGCTGGACAGTTAGATACCCACATAGAAAACTATGAAGTTAGACCCCTTCCTCATATCTTGTATAAATATTAACTCCAAATGATTTAAAGATCTAAATGTAAAAGTTTATAACATATTAAAAGTAGAACAAGCATATAAAATGATTCTCAATATCATTAGTCATTTATTATATGCATATCAAATCCAGAGGAAAATGCCATTTTGTAGTAATTAGAATTATTATAATTAAAAACTTGGATAAGTATTTGAAAGTCTATGAATTGAAAACCTATTATCTAGATAGAACTTGAAAAAAGTATTTTAAGAAAAAAATCCCTGTTATAAAAGATCACATATTATGTGATTATATTTACACAAAAAGGTCAAATTTATAGGGACAAGAAATAGAGCAATGGTTTTCTAGGGCTAGATGGGTTGGGAGAAGAATGATATTCCTTCTAACATGCGAATTCCTACTTCTTCTACGTATATGTCTTCTTATGAAGAATGGAAATGTTCTACAACTGATTGTGGTGATGGCTCCACATATCTGTGTAAGTTAGCTCTTTCTAATGGTGACAAAATACCTGAGAAAAATCAAAATCAACTTAAAGAAGGAAAGAGTTGATTTAGCTCTACGTTTCAGGTGTGCAGTCACTTGGCTCTGTTGTTTCTTGGTTGTTGGTGAGGCACATCTCTGTGACTGGAAGCATGTGGTGGAGCAAAGTTGCTCCCTTCATGGTGGCCAGAATGGAGAGGGGATGGAGGAAGAGTGAGGAATCAGAGACAAAACACATCTTTCTGGGGCATGCCCACAGTGACCTACTTCCTCCAACTAAGCTCTACCTCCTAAAGTTTTCTTCTTCTCCCAATAGACCATTAAGTTATGAATCCATTAATGAATCAATCCCTTTATGAGGCCAAAGCCATTATGATCCAGTCATCTCACAATGGCCTTGTCTCTAAACACTGCTGCTTTGGATATCAAACTTTCAACATATGAGGCTCCCCACCCCCCAATATTTGTGTTCTTTATTTCTCTTAAGTTACAATGTGGGTGCATTTACATTAAAAAAAACAAGACTAGTAGATGAAAGTCAATTGACTTATTGCAACCATAAGGTGGAGAGAGAATAAATAAGCTGTTGTGGGACATTTAAGACCCAAACCATAACATTGGGTACATTAAAAACATCAAATCATGCGTTTTATGTGGATGAATATGTGTGAATTATATTTCAATAAAACTGTCATTTTAAACAGAAACATAATTTTCATTAGCAGCATACAGGTCTTCTTAATTTTTAAAGGTTCAGGTATATTTGTCTCTGTAAGGTCAAAAATAAATAAATACATATAATATAAAAAGCATATTACAGATAAAATAAATAACCTTAGTTAGAATAAACCACTTGTAATCCTTTTTTGGGGGTAACCTTACATTGGGATTAGTTCTTTTGCTACAATATGGTAGAGAGGAACTACTATGATTCATTTAAGTACAAATAAATTGGTCAATCTAGAGAGCAAAGCTGTATTTTTAGGACAAAAGAAATGTCCATAAGAGCATAGATTACAGACTGAGGTAATTTGGGTTAGGTTTTTACCTGATCATATCTGTCTGACTTTGTTAAAGTACCCTAAATTTCATACGCCTTTGTTTCTTCATCTTTTTCTAGTAGTGCTTATTGTTGTAAGGTTTGAGTAGGCTTATCAATATTCCCAACATTGTATTCTTTTTACTGTTTCTTAAAATGAGTAATACTGTTTCTTCTGCTACAACTATCATTGAAAAACGAGACTGGCAAAGAATACATGTGTAAAAATGCAATCTAAATTATTAAAACACATAAAGTTTATTAAATAGATGCATAAAAATTTTTAACAATGTACTTTCATGAGAGTATGCTTATGTAAAACACATCAGATTATGTATTTTAAACATGTTAACTTTATTTGATGTCAATTATAATCAATGCATCAACTTAACAACATTTTGTGTACATGTCACCAGCAGAATATTTTCCAAACTTAATGCCTGAAGCACAAACAATATCTCAAGAAAAATTAAACTATATTTTGAAACAAATAAGTTATAAAATCAAAGAATAATTTCATCTTAAATTTAAGATGCCAATCACAACAAAAAACAGAAATAGCTATTTTAAAAATAAATAATAGGTTAAAAGTTACCCATATGTATACAAAAGGAAATAAATCTAAATTGTATATGTACATGGTAACTCCATTTTAGCTTCATGACTTTCCTGGAAGTAATAACTGCCTGCTTGCTTTTCTTTGGCTTACTTTGACATGTGCCTTTCACTGAGTCTTCCCAATCACCTACTGCAACTCTGAAACTTTATTCAATGTGGAAGGAAAGGATACTCTCAGTTATCCAGCGGTCCACCCCTCACCCTCCTGACCCCTGTCATCCACTGTGGCAACTGTTTTTCTTCCCAGTTTGGAGTGTTTGCTCACTAGGTCTTCCTTTCAACTGGAACTCCCCTTGGTCCTCATGAAGAGAATTTTCTAAAATTTCTTTTAGAAGTATTACTAGTTTTCACATATTGCGATTGTTTCATTTTTTAATCCATGAGTGCTTTTTTTTGGGGGGGGTACTTGGGATTGAAGTCAGGGTTACTCAAACACTGAGCCCACATCCTCAGCCCTATTGTGTGTTTTATTTAGAGACAAGGTCTCACTGAATTGCTTAGTGCTTCGTCATTGCTAAGGCTGGCTTTGAACTCACCATTCTCTGGTCTCAGCCTCCCAAAGTGCTGGGATTACAGGCGTGGGCCACCCTGCCCAGCTCCATGAGTGCTTTTTATTTTTACAAAAAATTTGATTAAATTTTATTTGTATATTTAAAGGTGACAACATCATGTCATATAATATGCATGTGTATATATATATATACATATATGTGTGTTAAAATGATTGCTATGGTAAAGCAGATTAACATAGCCATTATTATCTCACATTGCTCCCCAGTGTTCCTCTGTGACAAGATGAAAAGGTGCTCAACATCACAAATTTTCAGGGAAATGCGTATAAAAACCACACCATCATGATAGCAGTTATCAATAAAACGAGGTAAATATTGACGAGGGTGCAGAGATTAGGGAAACCTGCCATTGTTTCTTGGGATTTGTGTCTTTTGATTTTTGATTTATTACTAACACTTTTGGAAAGCAAGACATTTTATAGAAGCTTTTCCATGTAAGTGGATGAAAGGGAAATTTAATTAAATACTGGATATTGCAAAATGTCTTTGTTCTACTCTCACTTTAGATTTAGAGTTGGGCTGTAGGTAGAATTCTATGCTAGAAATAATTCTTTTTTGTAATTTTGAAGACTTTGCTCACATTACTTTGTTTCTGAACATCAAGATTCCTGAATTACATATCAATCTCTTACTCTTTGTAAATTATACTGTTTTTATTAGTTGTTGATTTTTTAATTTGTTTTTCTCTAGACCCTTTACATACATCTTTCTATCTCTGGTGTCCTGATAATTCATTATAATACACATTTGCGTGAATGGTTATATATTCATCTTGCAGGATGGGTCCTTCAACTATTAAAACTATTTTTTTAAATCTAAAGAAGTTTTATTGAACTAGTCATTTGATAATTTTTCTTTTTTTCTTTCTTTCTTTTTTTTTTTAAATCTCATCTTTCATGGGCAGACACTGCTCCTTTGTATTGATTCCCTGACTTTCTTCTTTTATATTGTATCTCTTTGTTTTTTAGTATCACTTTCTAGGAAATTTCATCAACTTAGTCTTCCAATATTCTTAACACCTTTTAAAATTTGATATACATAAGTAATATTATAAATGATATGTGCAGTATATTATATATTCCTAGATTTTATATTATTATATTAAGATAATTAAATATTTTAAAATATTTCCTTATTCTTATTAAACATTTTAATAAAGCATAAATTATGTTTTTGCACAATTGAAAAAATTTGTGCAATTTTTGGTTGATATACATTGACTTGTGATCTTCATGAATTTGGTGACAAGGAAAAGGTTTTTTTTTGGTACTGGAAATTGGACTCAGGGGCACTCGACCACTGAGCCACATCTCCAGCCCTATTTTGTATTTTATGTAGAGACAGGGTCTCACTGAGTTGCTTAGTGCCTTGCTGTTGCTGAGGCTGGCTTTGAACTCGTGATTCCCCCCCTCAATGTCCCTAAGTACTGGGATTACAAGCTTGCGCCACCGCGCCCGGGGAAGACATTTTTTATTGTGGGTTCCTGCCATTGTATTATTAGTTCTCTCTCTTGTCTAGTGAGTTTTCTAGAGAGAAGTTCCAGGCTTCTACTTAGAGTCTCTAAGACTGGCTTTTCAGCATTCTGAAACTCAATAAAATCAGAAAGTAGCTTGAGGTTTTCATAGTTTGAGTTGCAGTGTTTCTTTTAATTCTTTCTTTATTTATATTAAGGTTTCTCCTTTCCTTAGGTGTACAGCCATTTGTTCCAAACAAAAACCAATCCATCCTTTTTTCACACTTCATCTTCTGCCATGGTACAAGTGTGCCAGTTATGTGCTATGTGTTGCAGGGATAGGAAGCTAGATATTTAATGTTTTTCAGGAATCTCCCAACTGATCCTTGTTTTAAGCTACACTCTATATTGCCATATTTTTAACAATTTTTGAATACATTTTATTGTGTGTATTTAAAGTCAACAATATGTTATAAGATATAGATATATGTGAATGCATGTGTATATATATATAAAATTTAGATATATATTATATACAAATGGTTACTATATTGAAACAGATTTACATAGTTATTATTATATCACATGCATCGAAATTCAATTCCTTGTAGAATTCTTGCTAAGCAAATTATTCTGCTTTACTGACTTCCCAAATTCTTGGAAGAATTAAGTATTTGGATTTTTCTTGTATCTCAATCGGTTTCAGTTGCTCATAAGTTTTTGGTTTCCAAGATATTTATTTACTTAGTTTTTCACTCATTTACCAATATTTTATATACTAATAATCATGTTAAGGAAGATAGAAATTGAGATACATCAATAGATAGAAACAGATATAGAAACATACAGACACTCAGAAACCTCTATTTATGAAACTTCTATTAAAAATAATATTGGTATTATGTGCTAATATGATAATTTTTTAAACAAAGGAGTGAATAACAATAGAGATTTCTGAACTTTAGGAGACAATGAAAGCAAAAGTATTTCCTGTTTCCTATGTTTATATTTTTTACTATTAAGAATGCCAGCATAATAGTATTAAAACCTAAGACCTGAGTCACTTTTACTTATGTAGTTTGGTTAACTTATTACATTGTATAGGAAAGAAAGCCATTTTCTTGACATGATCTTGAGATGATCCATTTATTTTATATTGCTCAGGTGTTATGTTTTTAGATATGAGGCATCTCCCAAAAGCTCATGTGTGAGAGAATGAATGAAAGCTTAGTGGTCAAATGATTGGGTTATGACAGCCTTAACCTAATCAGTGCTTTAATGCTCTGATAGGGATTAACCGTATGGCAACTATAGGTAGGTAGGGTATGGCTGGAGGAAATAGGTCATTGGAGGCATGTCTGTGTGGTACATATTTTGTTCTTGGTGAGAGATGTCTCTCTGCTTCCTGAGGGTCGCATCCTGAGCTGATTTCTTCCTCTATACTTTTCCACCATAATGTTCTACCTCACCTCAGGCTCAGAGCAAAGGAGTCACCCATCTATGGATTGAAACCTCTGAAATTTTGAGTGCCAAATAAACTTGTCCTGCTCTAATGTTGTTCTTATCAGATCTTTTGGTCACAGCAATGAAAAAGCTGACTAATACACCAGGGGTGTGTGTGTGTGTGTGTGTGTGTGTGTGTGTATAAATATAAATTACCAATTGTTAGTGTTTTCTAAGTGTATCCTTAGGAAATGTTTTAACTTTGTTTACTATTTATAAAAAATAGAACAAAAATAATTGTTCCTTCACCACTAAATCCTACTCTATAAAACCTCTATACCTTCTCCAGGGACAGTTAGTCATTTCTTCTTTCATTAGCATACAATTATATTAGTTTATCTTATCACATTGTATTGTAGATATTTGCATAGAAGTCTGCACAAGTTAGCTTTTGAAGTAATTCTTTTTTTCTCTAGTGTTATTTCTCATGCACATAAATCTTCACTAAATGATTTTTATTATGTCTAATTTTAAATTTAAACTACCAATGGTGTTCTTTAAAAAATATTGGTACTGGAACGAAATGAAATAACCTGTGCAAGTTATTTTGTATTTTTAAAACATGTTTAGTTGGTATGGATTAGAATATTTTGAGTATTATAAATGCTCCACCTCAAAATATTAAAATATTTTACTTCTCTCTTGTAAAATAATATCTAAAATGACTTCATACACAAAGGAACAATAAACATGTCAAAGTACAAACATGCATGTTGAAATCACATACAAAGTTAATTCCACATGAAGTGTTTGTATATGTTAGTTTTTTGTTTGTTTGTTTTGGGTACTGGGGATTGAACTCAGGGGCACTCGACTACTGAGCCACACATCCCTAGCCCTATTTTGTATATTATTTAGAAACAGAGTCTTAATGAGTTTCTTAGCACCTCACTGTTGCTGAAGCTGGCTTTGAACTTGAGATCTTCCTGCTTCAATCTCCCAAGCTGCTGTGATTACAGGGGTATGCCACCGCCCTCGGCTTGTATATGTTAGTTTTGTACATACAACAGACCTCCTATGTATCAGGATTTTCATTTTAAATGTTTGTAAAACTATGAATTTATAAATATCTTTTAGTAAAACAATGGCTATAAAATTAGCAATTATAATGTGCACTTGATAAAATATTGACAAGGAAAATTATCAAATTTTTATAAGTCAGGGTAAACTATTACATGTTTATCTATTTTGAATGCATGCAGCACTACCAAACATGCCATGACTTCTGTAGAAGACGTGCTTTACATTTTCCTTCTTTAAACAAGAGATCCGTGGAACTTCACCTTTTTTGTTTTTCATGCTTTTAACAAATGAAGCTAACAGACCTTATCTAGTTTGAATCTACAGAAATTAGAAGAATAACAGTGCATGTCATTATACTAAAAGAGACAGCATCTTGCCTTTTAAGGAAACATAATGTGCTTGAAGTGTCAGTTAAGACTATCAAATTGGAGTTCCTGCTATATAGCAAAATAAGGAAAAGGAGTGGGGGATCAGATTTCATGAAGATGTAGGAAAGAGTAGAAGGAGATCCAGAGGGAGGGAGGAGGGATGACAAAGAAGAGGAAATGTGGAATAAATTTAACAAAATCATGTTATATGCATATATAACCATACCATATGGAATTTCACCTTTATGTTTGTGACTTCCTTTTGCTTTTGGATTTTAATTCTTTTCTAAATAATTTGAATTGCATGTTGTGGAATTATACCATAGTCAGAAAACAAAGGTGTACAATTAAATATAGAAAATAAATTGTTTTGGGTTTTAATATAAATAAAAAATTTTCCTTTCTCTTTAACTTTTTTCATGCTAAACTCTTTTATACATATAGTATAAAAGTACATGACATGAATGTCAACTACCAATTGAATTTTACAAATGTTTAAAAGTATGGTTTCTAAAGTGACCTTACTCTTGGAAATGCTACCAACTCAAAATGTGTGGATTCCTACCATATCCAGTATCCTTACCTGGTTATTCAAAGTTGATCCTATTAAAACTCTAGATATTTTTAAAATATGAATGTTTGATTTCAAGAGAGAAACATAGCAAAATTTTGATGATTCTTTCTAGAGTGAGTGACATCAAACTTATTGCTACCAACAGCTATCAGCATTTGAACAAAAAAATGAATGATTCTTGGAATAGTATGCTAAGATGTCGTCCTCCAATTTCACCTTTAATACCATAAAGACAACTCCTAGACTGACTGTAATCATCACAGGGGCTGGAAGCTAACATGGAATCTTGATGGCATTCTATATTTTTCTTTCATTTGGCTGTGTTTTATAAGGAACAAATTCTAAAAATATCCAATGAAATTATTTTTATAATTTCTACAAAGGTTTTATCAAAAAAGCTGATATTATTGAAAGTAGGTAAAAATAAATAGATTGAGATGGTCTATCAGTGCAAAATGAATAAACAGAAGCTACAATTTCTCAGCTTTTCAGCTAATTTTTACTTGATTTTTAACAAAAGTTATTTATAAATAATTATACAAACATGAAGAATAATTATAATTTTATTATTAAAGTAAAATGTATAATATATATTGTTTTAATGAAAAATTATACTTACTAGTGCAATGCTTACCTTATAACTAGTTTGTTATGGCATCACAAACTAGTTATAAAAGAAAAAAAATTACAGTTTAAAAAATGTTTATTAAAACTTGAGTTTGTGACCTCCCTTTGAATATTCAAAATCCTATGTTTCTTTAAAACTCCAAGAAATCTTAAAATAAGAAAAAATCCTTCAATTTCATTAATTCATCATTTGCCACATACATTAGAAAAAGGGTTTTTGTGGGAAAAAAAAGGAAACCATTTTCAAGGTATATTGATTATATTTTCATTATTAAAACCTTACATCTCAGAAGACATTGTTCATCACAGATAGGCAAGCTTTTTTAGTAAAGGGCTATATAGTAAATGTTTTTTACTTTTTGGGCTAGAAAGCCTTTATTATTTTCATCATCACTGTCAGTACTACCCAACTCTACCATTGTGGTAGCAAAGATTTTACAGACAATCAGAAACAAATGGTTTCTTAATGTGTTTTCTGTTACTATAGCAGAAAAAATTGTTACCCACAGACTGGGTAATTTATGTACAATAGAAGTTTATTTTCCTCATGCTGCATCATAACATGGTGAAAGGGGAAGTGAATGTCATGACACAATCAACTCTTAAAGGTCTCACTTCTTTCTACTGTTGCAACAGCAATTAAGTTTCAAGATGAGTTGTGGAGGGGGTCATTCAAACCATAGCAAAGGGGTATGACACTGATCCATTGAACTTTCTTTACAAGAACCTGTGGAAGGCTGGATTTGATTCATTTTCTGGCTGACCCTGATCTGAATCACTGGCCTAAAACTGATTACAAGGCCTAGGATTTAATGGAGGTGCTTTGTTAGTGAAAATGAGAAAAATAAATAGGACCAGATTGTCTCAATTATACTTATAGTCTCAATCTAAAAGCTGTTAATTTTTATAAGCCATTAGTTAAATCAAATTTCTTTTTTTAAATTTTTTTTTAGTTGTAGATTGACACAATATCTTTATTTTATTTATTTATTTTATGTGGTGCTGAGGATCAAATCCAGTGCCTCATGCATGCGAGGCAAGCCCTCTACCACTGAGCCACAAGCCCAACCCTAAATTTCTTGACCTAGAAAATAAAATGAGGATTTTATCTATCTAATGGATTTATTAAAAATAATATGTAAAATAAAATTTATAAATTATCTAACATCATGGAAGTCCTCAATATTGTAGTTGCAATTTTATTATTTTATGAATACATACAATAAACATATTCTCATAAAAAAGTCTACCACTAAAACTTTTAAAATTATAAATTAACATTTCTTCACATTTACTTTATAATCAAATTGTTTAAAAAGCTCTAAAAGTTATAAAATGAATGAATATTCAGCTAGTGTTTATTTTCTTTTTTCATTTTCCTTATCCATAAAGCTTTTTCAATAAACACTTCAGGGATTATTATCTATCTTTTATTTCTATTTCTATACAATTATTTTGCCTTTGCCTAATAAAAAAATGTGACTATCAAATTTCCTCATATTCTCATTTCATAATCATTGGAGTATAACAATGAGTACATATCTCCACAATTCCATTGTTATGACTTTAGGATAGCAATGTAAACTCAATAGTTGTATGGTTTGCTCCTGATAAAACTTCCCTTGATTCTTTCAAAGTAACATCCACATAAGAATTTTAACTTTACTAGTTTATCCATATCCATTTGAAATGCTTTTTGGTATAAGTCAGTTTTTACATAAAACATGAGAAAACATACACATTGACTTGAATACTCAGTTAATGATTAAACAAACTCCTTCTGTTACCCCAATATTGATGGAAATCTGAGATATTCCACAGTGAGGAAGTTTAATGAGTGAAATCCAGATTTTAACTGAAATTGATTGGTAAGTTTTTTAAGTCTTTTATTTTTATTTATTTTTTGGTACCAGGGATTGAACTCAGGGGTACTCCACTACTGAGCCACATCCCCAGCCCCATTTTGTGTTTTATGTAGAGACAGGGTTTCACTGAGTTGCTTAGTTCCTCGCCGTTGCTGTTGCTGGCTTTGAACTCCTGTCGTGATTCTCCGGTCTTGGTCTCCCAAACTGCTAGGATTAAAGACGTGCACCACCACTCCCGGCTAAATTTTTTAAATCTTAATTATTCTATGAAGGAGAGAATATCCTAGGTATAGATATATAGATGATATTTGTATCTTCCTTTTTCATGTACAAAATGAAAATAATAATGTCTTCATTATAGGACTGCAGAAAACAAAGTTTTTTTGTTTTTGTTTTTGTTTTTAAATTTTGAGACAAGGTCTTACCAAGTTGCTGAGGCTATCCTTGAACTTGTGATCCTGCTGCCTCAGCTCCTGGGATTACAAGCATGCACTACCATGCCTGATGAAACAAAATACTTTTAAAGATGTTAGAAAAAGTTTCTCAAATGTAACATTGCATTGGAATAACCAGTTATTCTAATATATAAGCAAATTCAAAATTATAGGCTTATGACATTGGAAACAGATCAATCAGGTTTCTTTTTAAAATCTGGACACTGAGTAGTTCTGGAGAGATGGCTCAGAATCTGAATTTCAGAAAAAAAGCAAATGCTTGTGGCACTGGTCCACAGGATATGCTGGAGTAGGATGTACTCCACAGATAATACGTATTCTACCACTCTCTGCATGAAATATTTGGAAATCAAGCAGAAAATTGAAAATAGGTTTATTTTTTAATTCACCAAAATGATGCAATTAAATAAGACAAAGAAAAGAAATTTGCAAGTTAAGGCGTAATCTTTACAATTAATATGGATTAAATCATTCACATATTCTATTGCTAAAAAATGATCATTACACTTCCATCCTCCTTGAGGGAAAATTTAAAACTGAACAACAAAAATATATTTTGCTTTAAAAAATGTATGTAGAAAATAATTAAAACTTGGAGAAAAAATAAAAATATAATATTTAATTACCAATTAAGTGAAGGATTATATATAGTATAAATTCTGGTTGAAATTTGAACTTTTTAAATAAAAAAATCCTATTTTACCTGATACAATATCAAAACAGTATTCCAAGGTACACACACACACACACACACACACACACACACTCACCATATTGTACTTAAAAACAGTATTAGCATGAATATTAGAGTTTTTCCAGATGGTTGCTTCTGAAGAATTGTAGCTATTACATTTTAGAGCCCTTTGTCTTCTTTCCAAATAAGCTAGTGATATTAATGAGATTTTCTGTTTTTGCCTGAAGAGTTTCTTAAAACTGGTTATTGGGCTTTAGAGAGATTACTTCAAGTTTATCTAAAGTTTCTTTCATGTACTAATGTTCTTTGAAACAAACATCTTTAGTGACCAAAAGTTACTTATTGGAAAAATTATAAGAAACAAATTAAAGAGTTCTTCAAATAAATATAATAGATTATTCTTTATTTTTTTGAATATATTTAAAAACATTTACTTGATAAAAAATTTATTTGTTCGCTATTCATTTATGTAATCATAATTTATTGCAAAGATGCAAGGGCACATAGACTACGAGTGTCATTTAGTATCATCGTAAAACATCATTGTTCTTTATGGGATGTGATAGAGGAGTGCTAACAAGTGGGGGAACAGAGCAGATAAGATTTCCCAAGCTTCAACTTTTCCTAAAAAAGTGCCCCACCTCCTGCATATTTCTTTGCAGAAGGAGTGAGTGAAGGAAATTTTAAATGAATCTAAAGAATGAAATATGCTGCTTGAGGAAAGGCCCAATTGCAAACTGAAAGCCTCCCAACGCAGCCATGCCTTAAGTCCCATCTTCCTATGGGCCATCATGATTTTCTGCCAAGATTCTTTAAAGGTGGAGGGCTTGTACTTAAAATGTCAGTCAGACCTTCTCCAACCCCCCAAATAAACAAGGTTTCTATGTTTCCCAAAATACCAGTGCCTTATTAGTATGTAGGCACATTCTGCTAATTAATCCTTTCTTGATTTTGTTAAAGGGCATCCACCAGAAAAGGTTTGTATGTAATGAGAAAATTACAAAGTATGAATTTAAAGCACAACTAGTGAAAAACTGCACAGCAGCTTTTCTAGTTTATCTGGAAATTTTACACTAAGTTTATGAAGCATACATTCAAACACATTCTTTCAAAATATTTCAGTGTTGAAAGAGAATAATTAAAATTTGGTTAGACACAAGCACAAAGACATAGCCATTTGCCAATAATGATTCATGGTTATTTTAATGTCTTTGTGATAAATATGAAGTAAAAACTTATGATTCAGATCTAAGTTACACAATCTTTGGAATGCAATGGAAACATGCTTGTTAATTTTTACTCTTAGCAATAATTTTAAATTGTATATTGTCAATTAATAAATAACATAGCCTTTAGCAACTTAAATCATGTAAGAATGCAAACAGAAAAAGTAATCAGAATATCACAATAAATACAAACAAAATGGATTTATAATGACTATAAAAGGGAATTATGAGAAAACCAACAGAAGCAACAATTAGTAACATGAAGATATGAAAGATATTAGAGTGCCAGCACTTTTCATCATATTCTATTTCTCTGGTTTTGTGTAAATTATATACAGTTCTCTGGACTCATTTCTTCTTTGTAAAATGAGAATGAGACTCCCTCTCTCCTCTCTATCTCTCTCTCTCACACACACACACACACCCACACACATACATATATACAAACATGTGCACTTGAAGATAATATACAAGGGTATATGATGAGATAGAGTACTGTTGTATGGTAGAGTTCTAATGTATAAATATTGGTGAAATTTTATTTCATCATAAAATTTAGCAAGAAATATTGTGTACATACATGTTTACAAAAGCACATAGATATGAACATGTATATTCTAAATTTTATATAAATTTATATGCATAGGAAAGCAAGCAACTGGTATCCACCAAAACAAAATACGTATCTGAATATTGCCACAAATTATCTATCTAAATAAATATTGAAAATGTAAATGTATTTTTTATCCTTGTGAATATATATTCTATGAATTATGTGAAAATGTCTGAGATACATCTATATTTATTATAGCTCCCAGTTTTAAGCTAGTCTATTTAAAATGATTAAAGTTATATTAAAATTTCTCAGAGATAAACCACATAAATCATGATTTATGTAAAGAAATGTTATATAGCAAATAAATGTAACACAACATTCAAGAATCCCTGACTAATCTGTAGCTAAAGTTATAAACCCACTCCTTTTGGTCTGTAGTAAGAAATTTTCCAAAATGAGTGTGAAAACATATAATGTGACAAGTAGTAAAAGAGGCACCTAGAGGACAGTGAAAAACATTTAGCTGAAGGCTTCAGGTTCTCTTAAAAGTTAATATTCACATGATCCATGAAAAAATGGAATGGGTAGGGGACGATGGAGGTTGTAGGGAAAGGGCTACCTTCATAAGGTTCTATTATGCCTGTTTTGCATTTTCCCATGGGATTCCACTTATATAGGCCAGTGCATATTATAATCTGGATCTGAAATGACCTCCAAAGACATGTGTTAAAGGCCTGTTCACCAGTTTCTAGTACTATTGGGAGGTGGTGGAAGCTTAGGAGATATGATCTACTTGAAGGAATTTAGGTCCCTAGGGCATGCCCTAAAAGGGAATATTGGGACACTGGTCTCTTCCTCACTTTCACTTCCCAGATGCCATAAGGTGAGCAGATCCTTTGCCATGTTCTACCACCATTGTGTAATGTGCTGCCACAGGCCCAAAGCAGCAGGACCAAGCCAACCACAAATTGAAACCTCTAGAACCATTAGTGAAATGAAATATTTTGCTCCTTTAAATTGTTTATCTCAGGTATTTTCTCACAGTGAAAGAAAACTGATTAACAATGCATATTCGTCAAAATATACCAATAAATGGTACTATCTTCAATGCTTTCTTAATCTATTGATTTTCTAGGAAAATTGAAGTAACTTTATTTTCTTACACCTAGTAATCATTTTTGTTTTGTACTAATAAACTTTCATTTTTTGACACTGGTCATTAGACTATTAATATTTGAAGAATTTAACACCTGGGATGTGTTATACATTTCTATCAATTTTTTGATGATGATACTTTAAGAATAAAATTTTAAGTTTAAAGATGTTAAACTAAATTAACCATGTAGTATATAAATGTCCAAACATATAGGACAGTAAGAAGATAGATTAACAATGAAAATATTCAAGTAAAATGTAGTATGATAAATAATATCTTCTCTACCACTACATAGAATTTCTTAGAGCTGGGCGTGGTGGTGCACACCTGAAATCCCAGTATTTTGGGAGGCTGAGACTGCAGAATTGCAACTTCAAAGCCAGCCTCAGCAAGGGCAATGTGCTAAGCAACTCAGTAAGACCCTGTTTCTAAAATAAAAACACAAAATAGGAAGGGGATGTCTCCTGAGTTCAATGTTCAATACCAAAAAAAAAAAAAAAAAAAGAATTTCTTAGAATAAATTGAGTAGTATTATGTGTGTGAGCATTGGAAAAGGCAATCTTAATCAAATAGAGTCAAATAAAAGAACATGTTCCAGTTGGGCACGGTGGTGCAAGCCTGTAATCCCAGCACTTAGGGAGGCTGAGACAGGAGAATCCTGAGTTCAAAGCCAGCTTCAGCAACAGCGAAGCGCTAAACAACTCAATGAGACCCTGTCTCTACATAAAACACAAAATAGGGCTGGGGATGTGGCTCAGTGGTCGAGTGCCCCTGAGTTTAATATCCAGTACCAAAAAAAAAAAAAAAAAAAACATGTTTCTAGCTATTGCTCTGGGCCCTAATAGTATTAACTAGCTTCTTTGCTAAGATTTAAGGAGTATTACGCCTAATTGATTTTACATTAGCAATGGCCTAAATCACTTTTTAACACAAAGTTATTTCTAATTGTTAAAACTGCAAGTTGATTTCGAATTAAAATTTAAAAGACCAAATCATGATACATTAAAAGCAACATGAATTTTTCAACAACCTGAAGGAAGTATTGTGACAATGTTTACCATGTTCTTCACTAGAAATTTATGTGCCTCACGAAGTCAACATTGCTGTTCAAATCAAAAAGGGATTTACCATTAAAAAGATCAAATGTTTTAAACATTTAAACACTCTATTCCTAAAACTATCATTACTTAATAATTGTGAATGCAGTAGGGTGATGGTGATAGGCATGAGGCATAGGCCACTTCACTACTAAAGGACTTATTCCTTCAGCCGCTCTGGGTACTTCTGGCCACTTGGCTACAAAGATCTTCAGAAAGTGTCTTAAGATAAAAAAGATGCATTATCCAAGAAGTGATTAATGTGAACTATAAAGCCCTAACCACTTATCTTCAATGTGGCATGACTATGAAAAACGAAATATTTAGCATCTATCTCTCCATCCATCTGTTTTTCTGTAAAAACACCATGTCTTGGTTATAAAAAAAGGAAAAAAAATGGAGCAAATGTCTGTTTAGTTCCTTTTCCCATTTATTGATTGGATTATTTCATTTTATTTTGTGTTAAGCTTTTTGAATTCTTTGTATATTCTGGATATTAATGCTGAATAGTCAAGAAACATATGAATAGTCAAGAAATATATGAAAAAATGTTCAACATCTCTAAAAATACGCTAATTAAAACTACACTGGGATTCCACCTCACTCCATCCAGAATGGCAATGATCAAGAATACTAGTAAAAATAAATGTTGGCGAGGGTGTGGGGGAAAAGGGTAGGTACACTCATACATTTTAGGTGGGACCACAAATTAGTGCAACCACTCTAGTAAGTAGTATGGAGATTCCTCAGAAAACTTGGAATGGAACCACCATTTGACCCAGTTACCCTACTTCTTGGTGTGTATGCAAAAGAGTTAAAATCAGCAAACTACAATGATGAACTTATGTCAATATTTATAGCAGCTCAATTCATAATAGCTAAGCTATGAAACCAACCTAGATGCACATCAGCAGATGAATGGATAAAGAAATTGTGTATATATACACAATAGAAAAATACTCAGCCATAAAAAGAATGACTATGATATTATCTGGTAAATGGATGGATATGGAGACTATCTTGCTAAGTGAAATAAATCATTCCCAAAAAACCAAAGGTTGAATGTTCTCTGATATGTGGATGCTAACCTAGAACAGTGGCAGGGGGAAAAATAGAAGTTTAGTGTATTAGACAAAGGGGAATGAAGGGAAGGGAAGGGAATAGGCATAGGAAAGATAGCATAACAAATATGATATAACTTTCCTGTGTTCATATATGAATATACCATAGTGTATCTCAACATCTGTATATGCCCAAGACTGAGATCGTAATTATAATAAGATATATTTCAGATATGTATAAATATATGAAAGTAGATTTTAATGTCATGTATAACTAAAAAGAACAATTAACAAAATTTTAAGAAGGAGCAAATAGGACTCCATATAAATGCTGGTGGAAGTGAAAACAGTGCAAACCCTTTGGCAAGTTTAACTTGTCACAACTGAATACACACACATACAACATAATACAGTAATTCCTCTGTTAGAGTATATAGAAAATAGGAGTGCATTTGGACAAATTCTAAAACCCATGAATAAAAAATTCATAGTATTCAAAATATTTACATCATTCAAATGTCTATCAATAGAATATTAAATAATATGTACAAAATGGTATTGCATAAAAATAAAAATGAACTAATTTCTTCAAGTAGCCACATACAAGAACATATTACACAAGCATAACACCTACAAATATATAATTATAAATATAAAATACAAAACCATGCACAATTAACTTGCAGTGTTAAAATCGGTCTGGTACTTGACTTTGGAGGGGTGAATTTCTGATTCAATGGTGGCAGCACAAGATCACTTAAGGTGCTTAAAATTTTTTTAAGCTAGTTGGTAGTAATTAATTTGCTCACTTTGTGACTATTTATTGAAAAGACCGTCTGTGATTTGCACACTCAAATCCATGTGTTGCACTGCATTTGTAAAACTGACTAAAATAGTAAGAAAGAAAATAAAGATAACTATTTTGTTTATTTAAACTGTAAAGATACTTTCTATTCCTGGTAAAAAATGAATTTGAAGATGGTATATTATCATCAAATTAGTCATGAAGTAATGGCTAGTAGACCTGTATTTACAATCCATAACTATTAATACTAGTGGAATTTTGGAAAAGTGATTTAAACTTTTTTGACTTAACTCACTCCATATATACAATTAAAAATCTGAAGAATTTTAGTCCAATACATCTGAAACAAGTGGGCCATTTCATATTTGGGCTCTCCAATGGAGATTGCAACACCCATGTTACCATTATTCCTTATCAACACAATCTCTTTTTGAATTTGTGCACAATATTTCACATGAGGTAATGGGAGGACGGGATATGTTTGCAAATTGCAGTTACAACCCAGTTTTGGCAACATTAGTTAATCTATCCTGGCTAGTGAATTGTTAAATGCAGGTGTTAGATGAGATTGCCAGTTCTACTCCAGTAGTGTGGATTTGCAAGAGAAGGGCTTGTTCTTCCCCCTTTACTTTCTTTATTGGCCTACATATTCATGATTGGAGCTCCAGAAGCCAACATGAAAAAGTTGACTTAAAACTATCCATATAAAACAGGATGAAGTATTGTATGGAAAGCTCATCTCTAAATTGCTTAGCTACAGACTTCTTTTATACAGGAATATAAATAAATAAATGAATAGCATTGATTAATTGAATGCTATTAAGCATTTTCCATAATATACAAATGAACTTAATCTTCCACAGTGTGGACTGACATATAATTATAATAACCCATTTTTTGGCAAAATAACATTAATTTTCAGCCTTAATTATTATGGATAAAAATAATGGTGAGTGGCAAATATTGAGCATAAAGCTGCATAATCACTGCCCTTCAATTTGTAACCTTAACAAATAATTTCTACATACCCCTCTGCCTTTACTTGTAGCCCTAGAATCTACCTGAATTCTCGCTAAAATACACTTCCTCATTCCTGATCTCTAAATTTAGAATACATAGTCTATTAGTTAAAATATATTACTTATTTTATTTAAAAAAAATAAAAATTGTTCTTATCTTCCTTTTATCAGCAGGGAGGAAACATTTATATAACTACTTGCACTGTTCTTTTCCATATTCCAGTTGTTATTTCTGTATTGTTCTATGATTTTCTTTCGGCTTCTTCATTTGCTCATCAAATGAATTTTGTGATGTTTACTTTCTTGCTAGTTGTAGGGAACATAACACTGTATCTCTACCTTTTTAGGATCTCAGCTGGGCTTGAGAATTCAACTGATGGCAAATGAACAGGAGAAGAGTATAATGTCTCACCTGGTGTGGGAGCACATTTAATAAAATAAAGACCCAATATACTGAAGAATTGTAAATAAAGAATATTTGATTGAATAATTGTGAAAAGGTCCCAAATTATGTGGGGAATCTAAAGGAAGATAAAATTATTTTAACAAGGTCTGTTTGTACAAGATTCTTATAGCTATAACTGTGAAAAAAAGTTTATTTTACCCTTATACAGAGGGAACATTTTTCAATTACATTGTAGTTACAATTAGTGTTGTTTGCTATGGTTTGAATGTCCCCCAAAACTCTTGTGATACAAACATAATTCCCTAAATGCAACAACATTTGGAACTGAGAACTTGAAACAAGTGATTAAAGGGTTAATATAATTATATAAAGGTTATATAATTAGGATGGCTTGGTAAGGACCCTCTTGCTCTCTCTCCTTCCCCTGCCTTTCTGTCTTTCATCACAATTTGACAACTAGGAATCCCTCCCCCGAAGTAGGCCCCTCCACATTGCACATCCTAGCCTACAGAATGATAAGAAATAAATGTATTTTCTTTGTAAATTACACAGTTTGTGGTATTCTGCTATAGCAACAAAGAACATACTACGAAATATTTCTTGCCTCTGCTGTTTTTCACATCCTTCAGTTCAAAATAATTCTTTTTTATTTTTTGGTACCAGGGATTGAACTCAGGGGCACTTGACCACTGAGCCACATCCCCAGCCCTATTTTGTGTTTTATGTAGAGACAGGTTCTCACTGAGTTGCTTAGTGCCTCGCCGTTGCTGAGGCTGGCTTTGAACTCGCGATTCTCCTGTCTCAGCCTCCCTAAGTGCTGGGATTACAGGCTTGAGCCATCACGCCCGGCATCAAAATAATTCTTATATCAAAGTGGCATGTATTGCAAGGCATATTCTGCTATCTTCTATGCGAGTATTTCTAATATGGATTTCTTACAGTTGTTTCACATATAACTGATTAGGAAATATATAGCTGAATTAGTAAATTTAAATTGTTAAATATTTTAATCATGAATGGTAATAATGATAAAGTATTTAAAACCATGTGGAATACATATTTGTCCAACATAATTAGCTGATATTTCTCTGAGCATCTTAAAGAATTCAAATCACCAAGTAAAATTCAGTCTTAATAAGGTGGGGCTTCTTACATGCCAATTTTCTTGAGGATGTTCTGAAAGTTTTATTTTTGACATTTTGGTTTAATAATATTATCAGTTAGAGTTGTGCTGATCTTTATATTAGAAAGTTTTGGTGAATTAACCATAGATTTTCATTTAGAAGAATCTTGTTGAATAACAACATATATGAATTTAGGAACCTGATGCATTATTGTATATTATATAATATATTGTACATGTATAACAAACACTGATTTTAGCCTACAAGTATTTTGTCAAAACACAACCATAATATGAGGGAAAGAAATGTATGCATACTGATAAGTTACCTCCCTTAACTTTTATAACATTAATTGATTTGAGGTGTAGTGAAGTAAAATTGGCTTCTGCTCTCCAAAAGTTTTTGGTGTAATTGAATAAATAGAACACTGATGTTTTATTAGGATTGCTGAGTTTTTCAGATGACAAAAATATATTTTTAAATTTCTAAATTTTACCTTTAATACAACACTCTTCTTTCTTTAATCCTCAAACTTTTCATGGGACAGTAATTTCTAGGAATAAATACACTATATTTATTTTATAATGGTCTTGGTCTTGTAACATATGCCATATATACAGACATATATATATATATATAATATGTATAACATACATTATGTGTATTCTCTATAACTATATTATAGTGTAAATTATATATATATGTATATATAATGAAAAAGGTAAGTTAACTTATAGTGATGCCTTATATCAGATGTTAAGAAGTTTCATTTCAAGAAGTACATGGCTAGTATAAATTCAAATCAATGTATATGTTTATTTTCCCTTTATCAGATGTCTAAAAATAAAATAAAATTAGTGCTGTTAAATATATCTTAATTATTTGCTGCATCTTATGCTTTCTTTTGGAAGTTTTATTAAAAAATTTGTAACATTGTTTATGAAATCAAACTAGACATTTGGTTCTCAACTGGAAGAAAGGTTCAAAGGGTGCAACGGTTTCACCCTAGGTTATTGGCAATATATATTATATAAATATATATATTATATAAATATATATTATATTATATATTTATATATATGTATATAAAGATACAATAATTAACAAAAAGCACCTCAGTATGCAGTGGATTTGAGGGACTGATTTCATTTTCTCTTTCCAAAAAGATATGTTACAGTCGTGACCCACAACCTCACAATGTGGTCTTTACAATTTGGAAATAACATCATTTTAGAGGCAATTAGTTAAGATCTTGTCATGCTGGCACTGGTTGGGCCTGAGATTGCAGTGAGACACCTATAAATAAAGAAATGCCAAGAACTGCTGGCTGTAACCAGAAGTTAGAATGATACAAAACTGATACTTCTTCTGAGTACTTGTAGAAAATCAAGGCTGAAAACTCATTGATTATGGAATTCTATCCACCAGAACTGTAACAAAAATAAATTTCTCTTGCTGCAAATCACTCAGTTTGAATATTTCCTGTATTGACTATTATTTATGAAATATATATTATATAAACATATAGGTTTGTACTCATTTGATGCATTATTTATTATTGTCTTCTGAAAAATGAAAACCTACTAAATATTAAGCATGTGGGCTTTAGAAAAATTTCAGCTGTTATCATTAATTAGAAAATTTCTCCATATATTGATTAGTTTACACAGGTGACTAGTCAATCCCATTTGCCCCTTTGCTCACAAACATCTTAACACCATGTACATGCATTCAAGTGTATATATACTACATAATGTTACTCGATAAAACTATGTAACAATTACTTTACCTAACCTTGTTAGTTTTCCTTCTCACTAAAGAGTTTAGGATTGACACATTGAAATGGTAGGAAATTCTTTTGTTGCCAATTATAATACTCAGAATCACATTTTCTGCAGCTGGTTGTGATGTTCTTTATAATTATCAGTGTTACAAATGCAGAGTCACTTTGGTATTGTCAGGATAGCTCATGCGTGTCTCCTAAATGAGTAACCTGGCAAGCTGCAGAGATTGTTATTAATTTGATTCAATAGAACTTTCTATGAGCATATATTAAGCCATTTTAGCATATAAACCAATTGGTTCCCTCAGGTTGAACTTTATTATAAGCAATTCTTAGGGAACAGGATTGTAGCAAACTTCCCAGTGAACTGTCAAGCAATTGATGTAATCGGAGGACCTCTAATGCTTTGATCCCCCATTCAACATTGAGTTCAAAGCTGAATTATCTGAGATGTTCATTATAGTTGGTCTGTAAGACTAAAAATAGGACATTTCTGTCAGGCCATCCAGATGTGGTTCTATACTTGGAAATGTATATAAAGTAAGGTCTTATGAAAGGAATGCTCCAACTAGAAGGCAAGATTGTGTTGCATAAAACCAGCACAGGATATAAAAATACAAGATGTTTTCAATAGTATTATCTGTGGAATGGGAAAAGAGGTGTAGTATTTAGACGTGTGAGTTCTTGTGTCAGATGGCTTAAGCTTCTTCATGTCTTAGCAGCTATGTGACTTTAACATGCTTCATTACTTTGGCCTTCACTTCCCTTATCTTTATAATAAAAATAATATTTAATTATGTGGCTATTATGGCATTCAGAAAATATTTCATCAACTCTCTCATTCCTCAGTGCCTTGGAAGTAAATTTAAGACCAAATGACTTGTCTGGCAAATAAAAAATAGGTCCTAATTGATTTCTGGCTATATTTGTGTTTTCCTTGACAGTGGAATGCTTAGGTATGAATCGCCAGTCTCTCTTCCCTTGATGATCAGCACTGAACCCAGAAGAATGATAAAAAAACAATTCCACTCACTTTTAGCCATTTATTTGTGGTCCAAAAACAGTATTATCTTTGTGGGTAGATGTAGGAGCACTCCCTATGCCTTTAACCCCCCCTTCCCTTTTTTCCTATTCTCCTCATTGGTTGTAACCTCGGGGCCGTGATTAGTCCGAGGACCCTATATAAGCCTCGGTATTTCCTGCATTAAACGGGCTCTGCGTCTTGTTCCGGCAGAGTAGTCTTGCCTACCTCCAGAGTCTGAGTGTAGTGACTCCACGGACCGTCACCCCTAGCTTCGTCCCATGAGACCCCACTTCGTCTTCCCCAAAGACCCCTTTTCATCTCACAGGACCCCAACTCCTTGAGGAGACAATATCTGGTGCCCAATGTGCTCTGGGGCTTTCTCGACGCCGTCGGTGAGTGATTTCGTGGTGGTCCCCCTGTCTGTCTTGCTGGTGAAGGTAACACCAGCCTTTCTGTGACTGTCTTATGTGTTTGTTTTTGTGTGATATACTTAGGTCAGGTGATACTAATTCTGCACTGATTCTAACCAGCCTCGCAGTAGCACCTGGGGCGCTTCACGTGCCAGTAGCACGCCCCGTCCACGCTGGCCTGGTTCACAAGCGCCTCCGTGGTCCTGTCCATACTCGCCCTGTGGGGGCGGGCCCCACCTTGGGATTAAGTGTGCTCTTGGACTTAAGCCAGCAAACACTGTCCACACTGCCTTATCGTGCTGCTTTAAATTGCCCCATGGTGATTTTTTTTCTGAGTCTAGCAGAGAAAGGTGGAATTGCCAAGCTCTGCGTCCACACCTCCTCTGGCCGAGGCCACACCCTCTTGCCTCCAATAAATTGCCTAACGCAGCAAGGCGGCCCATCCCCAGCGCTTGCTCTGTAAACCTAAAGAGTGCAACCCGATAGGCTTTCCCAGAGAGTCCATACGCCAATACTGTTTACCTTCACTTTAACGTCTTCATCCCCACTCCTTCAACAGGGGAAATCTAGTCTCCTGGGTCCTTCCCTTCTTCATGGAGGAGCAAGACAACCTCAATGAGGCTGTTCCCACAGCACACCCCCCCAAAACCAATCACTTAGTCCTAATAGTTTGTCCTCAACTTCCTGTAACATCCCTTTCCTGGAGATTCCCCTTCCTCTAATCCCCCTCCTATTTGCCCCACGTTGGGTGCCAGATATTGTCTCCTCAAGGAGTTGGGGTCCTGTGAGATGAAAAGGGGTCTTTGGGGAAGACAAAGTGGGGTCTCATGGGACGAAGCTAGGGGTGACGGTTCGTGGAGTCACTACACTCAGACTCTGGAGGTAGGCAAGACTACTCTGCCGGAACAAGACGCAGAGCCCATTTAATGCAGGAAATACCAAGGCTTATATAGGGTCCTCGGACCAATCATGGCCCCGAGGTTACAACCAATGAGGAGAATAGGAAAAAAGGGAAGGGAGAGGTTAAAGGCATAGGGAGTGCTCCTACAGGTAGACACAATTCCTCCTGAAGAAGTTGATGCTCAATTATTGTCATGGATCATGGCTAATTTGCACTTTAGGCTTCTAATGTAACTATTCATTTGTGGGATGGTCACACACAATTACTTCAGAGAAGAAGCTTATTTTTCATAGTATTATTTATCTCTAAAAACATTTTTTGTACAAGTTAAAGGCCACATTTGGCACAGCTATTCTCTTCATTACTGAAAGAACAGTGATGAGCTCTTTTTTTTAAGAATCTTATTTTTTATTTCTATTGCCATTATCCTAATTTATCAACTCTTCATTATGTATTTTTTGATTAATTTAGATATTTTACAGTAGAATGCATTTTGATATACAGTACACAAATGGAGTACAATTTCTCATTCCTCTGGCTGCACATGTTTCAGAGTCACTCCGCTAGTGTAATCATGTATATAGGGTAATAATGTCCATCTCTTTCTACTATCCTTCCTATCCCCACAACACCACCCCTCCCCTGAATCTCTTCTACACAAACCAAAATTGCTTTATTCTTCCCTATCTCTCCTGCCCCACTCTCGATCAGCATCTGCTTACCGAAGAAAACATTCAGTTTTTGGGTTTTTGGGATTGGCTTATTTCACTTAGCATGATATTCTCTAGTTCCATCAATTTTACCTGCCAATGCCATAATTTCACTCTTCTTTAAGGCTCAGTAATATTCCACTGTATATATGTACCACATTTTCTTCATCCATTCCTCCGTTGAAGGGCATCTAGGTTGGTTCCATATTTTAGTGATTGTGAATTGAGTTGCTATAAACATTGATGTGGCTGTGTCACTGTAGTATGCTGATTTTAAGTCCTTTGGGTATAAACTGAGGAATGAGATAGCTGAGTCAAATGGTGGATCCATTCCAAGTTTTCTGAGGTATCTCCATACTGCTTTCCATAGTGATTACACCAGTTTGCAGTCCCACCAACAATGTATAGGTGTACCTTTTTCCCCACACTCTTGCCAACACTTATTATTGCTTGTGTTGTCGATCATTGCCATTCTGATTGGAGTGAGGTGAAATCTTAGAGTAGTTTTTATTTGCATTTTTCTAATTACTAGAGATGATGAACATTTTTTCATGTTTGTTGGTCAATGTATTTCTTCTTCTTAGAAGTGTCTGTTCAGTTCCTTAGCCCATTTATTGATTGGGTTATTTATTTTTTTGGTGTTAAGTTTTCTGAGTTCTTTATATATCCTGGAGATAAGTGGTCTATCTGATGTGCATGTAGTAAAGATGTTTTCTTGCTCTGTGGGCTCTCCTTCATGTTATTGATTGTTTCCTTTGCTGAGAAGAAGCTTTTTAGGTTGAAATCATTTATTGATTCTTGATTTTATTTCTTGTGCTTTAGAAATCTTGTTCAGGAAGTCAGATCCTAAGCCAACATGATGAAGATTTGGGCCTACTTTTACTTCTCATAGGCACAGGGTTTCTATTCCTGGGTCTGTCTTTGATCCACTTTGAGTTGATTTTTGTGCAGGGTGAGAGATAGATACTCAACTTCATTCTGCAACATATGGATTTCCAGTTTTCCTAGCATCATTTGTTGAATAGGCTATACATTCTCCAGTGTATGTTTTTGGTGCTTTTGTCTAGTATAAGATAGCTATATTTATGTGGGTTGGTCTCTACATCTTCTACTTTGTACCATTGGTCTACATGTCTATTTTGGTACCAATACCATGCCATTTTTGTTACTATTGCTCTGTAATATAGTTTAAGGTCTGGTATTGTGAGGCTTCCTACTTCACTCTTCTTGCTAAGAACTGCCTTGGCTATTCTGGGTCTCTTATTTTTCCAAATGAACTTAATTATTACTTTTTCTATATGAACTCTTAAAACTTAAAAATGTTTCTAAGCAGTAATGGTTGAAGGACAAGGTCGTAGGTCTTTTCTTAATAATTTTGTATATGTTATTTTGATAAATTTTCTAGCATAAGTTGATATTGTCAAATACTTATTAATTAATTAATTAATACTTTTTCCTTATACTAATTATGTTTTTTTGTCTAGATGCTCAAATGATTTATCTTTTTTTCTTAATGTCTAACAGTTTTATTGGACTTTATATCAATAATCCTTTGTTGTTATATAATTTTACTTTTCTTAATTCAATAAATTTTTTTTCTGAGTAATAAGTTTTAGTATAAGTTCTTATCCCTTGCTTAATTTTCTCCTGAAGGAATTCCTACTAACTCAAAGAGATTCATTGTCCACATTTAATATTCATTAATTTCTTGTGAATAACTTATATCATGTTTTTATGTTTGACTTTAAAATTTTCTTCTTCTTTCCTCTTGTATTTCTGGAAGTATTATCATTGATGTAATTCATTTCCAGCTTCTACTTGTTTAATCTTAATTTCTAAATTATAGTTTTCCTTTTATTTAATTATTTTTTGGTTCTACCACCTCATTTCAGATAATTTGTATGTTGCACATATAGGCTAAGCATCTTTAATGTAAAAATTTTAAATCCAAAACATTTCAAAATTCAAAAAATTTGAGCACTGGAATGATGTGCCAACTCTAAAATTCCACACCTGACCTCCTGTGATAGCTTGTAGTCAAAATACAGGTGCAGGAAAATGTGTAAAATTACTTTCTGGCTATGTATATAATGTGTATATGACATACACTTTCTGATTAGACTTTAATACCATCACCAGTATGTCTCCATTTTACATATGCAAATATTCTGAATTTAAAACATGTTTCTGGTTCCAAGTCTTTCAGCGAAAAGAAATTGAACCAGTATTATATTTTTATATCTTATGTAAAAATCTTAATATCTTAATTATTTTAAAATGGTATGCTTGAGCTTTGATATTATTAGTAATATTTTTGGTGTGAATATACTAATTCATGTGACTTTGATAGTGTTTCTAATTCTCTTTTCCTCAAAATAATTTTAGGTAAGATTAATTTTAGACCTTTAAAATTGTCTCTGAATTATGTGTGTGTAATTAGTTTCTGTAATATTCTATAATATTTAGGCAAAGACTTGGCTCAGTTTCTTTTCTGGAATCAAAAAAATCCCTTTTCTATTTTTTCTGGTGATGTTAAAAATATGGCTAATTTTCTAGCTGTAGCTCTGGTGAAATATTGGTGTTGGGCTTAATTGACACCTTAAATAATTGCAAAACTGCACATACATATTAAGAAACTGTTTTCTGGCACCAAACAATATATAGCAGATGAGAGAAGCTGTTTCCATGTTGTGCATTCCACATTTATCGTATATTTCATCCTTCATACATATTCCTAAATAAGAAGCAGATCACAAGCTGAGATGAGGTACAGAAATGGAAGATCAGGTCTTGTCAGCTGACTGGAGTTTGTGGAGTATATTATTGGAGAAGGCAAAGTTACTCAGAGGAAGACCCACACAGAAATCTGAAAAAAGGGTTCTTTTAAAGTCTTTGGCCAGGAGCTTGTCTGCCACATTCATGGAGGTCCTAGAAGAAAGCAGCAAGTGTTTACTGATACGTTTCTGGGGGGGGGGGAGTGTAAAGCGCATCCAGTGTGGAGAGATCTCACTGAGCACTCCTATTATTAACTGTACAAAAGCCACACATGGGAATAAGGACAATTCTGTAATAAACTATAACTATAACTATAACATAATAATAAACATGAACTATAACTAAAGACAGGGCCAACCCTTTAAAAAATAACTATCTTTCTAGCAGATTCACAAATATCACCAGTAATTTAATTGCTGCCAGTGGAATTAATCAGGGAGATAGATAAAATAGAGATAAAGGAAAAATTGCAGTAAGTAGGAATATACAAAGAGGTATCTCAGATGTTGGAATTAGTTCACAAAGATTTTGGTATTGTAAGTATGAAAAATACATAAAGAATAGTATCATCTTATTAATTACATAGCAAAATTTTGTGGAAACAGACATTATTAAAAATAGCAATTTGATAAGTATCATAATACCTAAACAACAATTATGTATTAATTATGTAATGTACCACTTGAGAAGCTATAAATTTATAGTAATAGTATATGTAAGTAAAAAGTAGGATGAGTGAGAATGCCAATATTATGTAAACATCAATAAAGTTAAAAAAATAAATTTAAAAAGCCCATAAATGGAAAATATTAAATTCCAAATGTAATTTATTGACATGATAAATGAAAGAATGAGTAAATTATTAATATTAGAAGTGATGGAGACAATTGTAGATATTATATGGACCTCAAATGAATAATACCTACATGAAAAAATCTTAATGTTATAAATTTTGATAACCCAATGACATGAATGAAATACTAAAAACACAATTTGGTAAAATTAATATCAGAAGAATTAGAAACTTGAAGGGCCCTACATCAGTAATTTTACGACTTTCTACAAGGAAATCCTAGGGTTCATGTGAGTTCCCTGGTAAATTTTATAAAATATCTAATAATAAAATCATAGTAGTTTTATATGAACATTTTCAAAAATAGATGACAATTAATACTTCACAAATTATTTCATTTTTCTATTTAAATAGCATGGATATAAAAATAAAATTTCCAATAAAGTAATATTAAATCAAATTGTGAAAATATAAATTTTTTAAACAATATTAGGTTAGGTATTATCTCAGTGCTAGAAGGATCTTTTGATCTCCCACATCAAGTAAAGCTACATTCTACTTCATCAAGGAAAAATCATTTTAATCATTTTAATATATGTGGGAAAATTATTGATAAAATTCAAAACCAAATTGTAATTAAAAAATCTTTTTCCTCATATAGAAATAGTTAACTTCATCAGGCTAGTATAGATTATGCATAAACACCTTGCAACTAATATTCTTCCTAAAATATGAGTTTCTTCTAATTTGTGGACTAAGACAAAAGTATGTGATCTCAACATTTCTATTCAGCATGAGAAAAAAAAGAAGAAATAATGGAATAATTTAAGAAAATGAAATAAAATGGAGAGAAGAAGTAAATTTCTACATGTGGATAATTTGTGTTTTGAATATAATAGGTATTCTAATAAGTAAATTTATCTAACTCTAGAAAAATTTCCCACTATAACTTAGCTACAAAAAGTAAAAAAAAAGAATATTTTAATAAAAAATGGTATTTGCAATTAGATAAAAACACCAACTATTTCATAACACTATAGACATTACACTGAAAACCACCAAACATTGCTGAGATATAATTTAGAATATTTTAAAAATGTAGACAAATGCCATATCCATGGATTAGAAGACTCAATGTCATGATTTAAATTCTCCTTATAATGATTTGTTGGAAATCCATCCTTGTCGAAATCCCAGCAGGCTTCTTGTGGAAATTAACACACTGATTATGAACATTACATATAAATATAAGGAAATAAAACAATGAAATCAGGTTGAAAATAAATAATAAATTGGCTGAGTTTGAAACATTAAAACTATAAAGTCAAAATAATAAAGCAGTTATCTTTGTAGGAAATAGTTCCTAGGAAGATCAAAACAGAAACCATGAAAGAAAGGAATAGAAAATTGAATTTCTCAAAATTTGAAACTTGTTCTCACAAAGAGATCATTAAGAAAAATTTAAAAAGTAACTACAAAGAAAAGTTTGAGTATTTATATTTGAGTAAAGCAGTGAAATATTAAATACTTAATTTATATTTTAGCACTACAATAAAACAATATTCCACTTTGATAAAAAGTGTTTAAACTGAAATTAATGGATAATATTAATCTAATTATTTCCAAGTAAGTTTAATAAAAATGTGACTTTAAGATTTTTTGATGCACAGTGCCTTTCAAGTAACTTTGAGAGAATGGAAACTCTTTGAGACTGAGATTTGTCCACTTTTACAATAAATTATAGGGAATAAAGAGACAAAATTCCCTGTAATAGTGATATTCACTTCAGATTTTCCTGTTTTATAAATATATATATCATGACAAATAAATGTTATAAAGTAAAATGTAGCTTTTATTCTGTTACTTTTCTTCTCTAATCACAGAATACTGAAGAAGAACAGCAATTTATATATTCAGAGAATAGCTGGAAGTTAAAATAAAATCACTGCATCTACTTTTATTATTTTCCCATTATTTTCTGAAGGTATTTTAGTGTCATTGCCTTAATTGCCTTAATAATCTCTAAAATAAGAGAAACATACTATCTCAAAACTCACTTATTATTGAAGGGCTTCTAATAAAAGCTGATGAAATTTTGTTTCCAAAGGCAATCTAAGCCATTACAATTCTCCATTTTGCCCACAAAATTGGGTAAAAATAAATGAGCTGCTGAAGATTATTGGGTTATTATTTGGGTTAGGCATTTTTAAATTGATGTGTCTTTATATCAGTCAAAATAAAATGATTCAAGGATGCTAGGATCTAACATTCAATGTTATTTTAAACTACATTATTCTGTAGATGTATTTAAAAGCAGAAAAATGTTTAATTGAGTCAATGTTTTTTTCCTTTTAAATGTTAAGGAAACTCACATTCTTCTAAGTCATAAACTTATCAAGAATGGCAAGAAAAGAATTAATCTAAGTAATTCAAGTTTAAATGGAGAATATATTATTGAATGGCTTTACATTATTTATAGATCTCTTAATATTGAGCAAAAATTTTTGATATATGAATAATTATAAAGTAAGGCAGTAAAACAAATGCTCTGGGAAGTTTTGCACTATTCTAAGCCAGTGAATAATTTTTCAGTCATCTAGGTAACATATCAGATATAGCAGAGGAACCAATGTTAAATGTATTAAAAATTTATGTGCTTTAGAGCACAACATCAAAGAGAAAATTCAAGAATATGGCCATTTAAAATATGATAAAATATAAAAATCTAAGAATGAATCTTATGAATTAATTGTAAGATTGTTCCATGAAAATCAACAAAAAGTAAATGAATCAGATTATTAGTAATATTTATTACTATTAATTGGTAAATAGTATTTTATAGCTGTCGATTTCTCATAGCTAACCTATTTATGAAGTTTTAGTCCAAATAAAATTTCCCTCGGGATTTTGGTTTTCTTGTTGCTGCTTCTGCTTTTGTTTTGGAAGAAGCACAAGTTGATTTGTTGAAAATGGAAAAGCAAAACAGGAAAAAAAAGGAGAAAGGCTAATATACACTTACAGAAGAAGAAAATCTTTGTAGAACTCACTCTACTGTCTCATTTTTCTCTTTTCCTTTTTTTTCTTTCTTTTTTTTTGTTTTGTTTTTACTGGAGATTGAACTCAGATTGCACTCGATCACCGAGCCACATCTCCAGCCCTATTTTGTGTTTTATGTAGAGACAGGTTCTCACTGAGTTGCTTAGTGCCTCGCCATTTCTGAGGTTGGCTTTGAACTTGGGATTCTCCGTCTCAGCCTTCCAAAGTACTGGGATTATAGGCTTGTGCCACCGCGCCCAGCTCTGTCTCATTTTTCTAAGTGTGGTCCCCAGTTTACTAACATCAGCGTCATGTGTAAGTTTATTAGAAATGCAGAACTTCAGACTTTGCCCTACAGGTATTTATTTAGAATCAGCTGAATTGTATTCACACTAAATTAAAAAAAAAAAAAAAAACATTGCTCTATCAGATGTTAGGAGTTATTATAAAGCTAGAATGGTTAAGTCAGTATAATATTTGTACAAGGACAGGAAAATAGAACTGTAAAACAGAGGGAGAACACAGAAGGAAACATCTTTATATAGGGGCACATGATTTTCGACAGAAGTGGCACTCAGGTAAATGGAGGAAGTATCATCTTTTCAACACATGTTACTGCTTTTTTACTCTATTACCACATGTAGTAAAGAGTTTTAATACTTAGCACCATACCACTAAATCAACTCTTAGCACAATAATGAGTCCTTGTAGACATGAATTGCTTGACTAAAGAATATCAACAACCATGTATCCAGAGCTGCCAATCATGAACTAAGGTCTATTGTGCCCTATAAAACTGGATGAAGCAGAAAGCACTGCATGGTGAGGAAAAGTGGTAGATCTTGTCATAAGACTGGTGGATGCAAATAAACTGTATGAGTGAGCAGGTAGCCAAATCCTATGTCTTTTGCCAAGGTTATACCAGGGCTGGTCCATCATTACATGGCTCTGTCCTTTGGTGTTTCCAATATAATCATCAGATGAAGGAGTAAAATGACTCTAATTATTTTATACATGAGTTCTCTCAGTATGGTATGTGGATTGAACTGAAATATCACTGCATGCTAAAAATACATTTGAGTAAAACAGAGCCTTCTTTATTTGACTTTGAAACAAACTTTGAAAGCAGAGAGGGAAAATCTTCCTGATGGTCCATTTTTGCATTGCATCTCTACCCACACTTTGTTAGGGAAGAGAAATTCGTGCACAAACATGCACCCACACAAACATGAACGCACATACAGAATAAATGGCTTGACTTGGCTGGTACTTAAATGACAAATAATAGAAGACCAAGGGGAGGAGACATAAACAGAACTATAGTGATGAGTGTGAAGTGGCAGAGTAGCCACCGTAATTGCCTCATATCCAATCTGCCAACAACAGGGAATAATGATGAACTCTCAGTATGTTACTATCCCTAAAGAGAATAAACTATCCACTCCATTGTGACAAGGAGATATTATATTGGACTCCTTCAGTCCCAAAAGGTGTGACAATTCATTTTGACTGAATCAATACCTACTAAGTATAGGATGACTTTCCTGCACATAACTCCCTGGCTATACCACTACCCAAGGTTTGTAAAGTGTTTCATTTGCTAACAGAGGATCCTTCATAAAACTGAATTGAATTAAAGGACCAATTTTATATCAAAAATTTTGCAATGCATAAATTATGATCTGTGAGTCCTTTCATGAACTGCACCATTCAGCACCCAGAGAGTGCTCCTTAAAAAAGCAAAGACATGTCCTGTTTAAGGTGAAGTTGAGTGTCATTTGGATATGATACTCTATAAGGATGGGCATTATATACCAGGATAAAGTCTATATTCTAAATCAATGAGAATTATGAAGTCCTGTGCTCTTAAATGTAGAATACATGGGTCTACAATCCAGGCATCGTAGATAAACCTCACTTATCAGTACTCTCATAGAACACACTTGAGAATGTTTGCATTCCCACCTGTAATGTTCACCGTCAAATTGTGTAGGGCAGTAGAATAATTTGTCAAGAGATTGAGGAAGACACTCAGAGATAGGATATTGGATATGAGACTTATTGAGAAACACTTATGGGGGGATCCAATGGTGATAAACTGGACAGGTACTTTGAAGATTTAGTGACAATTGTCTGGACAGGTGCATCTCTATTTTTACATAGTACATTCAGTGCATCACCAAAATGTAGCTCCTTTTATTCTTCAATGATGCTTCATTCAAGGGCAGTTGTCTGGATGAGAACTTCCTTCTCTGTGGTGCTCTGGTTACAAGAGAGAGGGGAATTTTATAGGTTAGGTTACAGAAGTAGCATTAGCTTAGCTTACTTAGTGCCATTGTGTGACCAGCACCCCAAGGAACTTGACATGCATTCAAGAAAGCAGCTCTGTAAAGATAACACTTGCTTGCCCTAATTCTCAGTACACAGGAATGAAAGCTAGGTTCTTCAAGGTAACACATATTTGTACATTATAGCCCAGATTTGCTTTCTTTGCTCCCTTAGTTCAGCTAGATTTGGGGGAATAGAAAGGAGCATTCAGTGACATGGTGTTTTACTGTACTCCTTTAAGGACAACACACCCTCCATGGAACTGTAGGCTCTGTTTAGAGGCCTTAGATCCCAATAGAAAAATGATTCCATCACAGATCATAACAAAAGTCCAATTAAACTATGCTTTCATTCACTCTTTTTAGCCCCCTCCCCCTTTCCAACAGAACTGTAGAGAAGGAAACAAATCACTTCCCATTTGGGAATTATTAATCTCACTCATCAGAACATAGTAGGACTAACATTGTACACATTGAAGAACTAAAATGACTCATTTGCACATCTCTCATTTGCTGAATTTTGCCAATAACTGGTAAAGAAAAGTTTAATAACTATAGTATGAGAAGTTCTTATTGAGAAGGAGCTAAGGCCACACAAGGATAATGTTCTTAGTGAAACCATCAGGTAAACCTCTGAATTGCAAGTAGAATTGCAAGCCAAATGTAAAGGGAATCTATACTTGGTAATAGAATAGGGATACTGTAAGTAAAAGCTGCAGTTACCAATATATAACAACAGGAATATGATACCAAACATGTATAGCAGTGGGGGCATTAGTTAATCCTAGTAAACATCTACTTGTAATTACTCTAGGAAAATCCTCTGACCAATAGTATTATGGAAAATACATTTTCCTAATATATTAAAAAAATTGCTACTAAGGCCCACTAGGAGTGATCTAGTGGATGCTCTCAGAGTTTCTTAGAAGACCGTGGCTGCCAGAAGGAATCATTCTTTCTCCTCAGACTTTGGGAGTGTTGACAGCTGACACCAATCAGCTGACATCCTTTCTAGAAATCACTGTTACCTGAAGAAAATTTTCTCATCCAAAGTTGTACACTTTTACCCAAGAAGTCAGAATTCAATGACTGGTCAATGCATGAGATATAAAAGAATGCTGCCTTTCTTCAATACAGGACAAGTCTGATGGTTCATCCTTACCCAGAACTCTGAGTATGATTATTTGAGATTTTTGTTATAATTGAATCTCATTTCAAATTCTTGTTCTGACAGTTTTCCTTTCCTGCCTTCTGTACAATGTTCATAAAAAGAGCATTTCACAATCTTTCAAATATGAATTCCTGTTTCATATCTCTATCCCAAAGCAATCAATTGCAAAGTCTGTCTCTTTGTAGTCTAATTTTTCATATTTTGAAACTATCAATCTATTGGCATATTTCAATAATCAAACAGGAAATATGGATTTCTTTTACTTTGTCAGAATGATGTGAAACTGTTATTGGTAAGCCAATATGAATTTGTTTTGAAGTTAATGCCTTTCTCAGATGATTGACTTCCACCAGAGAAATTGGGATGCAGAGAAAGATTTCAAAATAATGTTATATCAGATGTCCCTATATTTATAAATGACGCATCTTCATTTAGTTTTTTTTTTTGTACCTGGGATTGAACTCAGGGGCACTCGACCACTGAGCCACATCCCCAGCTGTATTTTGTGTGTTTTTTTTTTATTTAGAGACAGAGTCTCACCGAGTTGCTTAGCGCCTTGCTGTTGCTGAGGCTGGCTTTGAACTCACTATTCTTCTGTCTCAGTCACCTAAAATGCTGGTTTTACAGGCGTGCGCCACCGTGCCTGGCCCATTTAGTTTTTGATATGTAGCGGTATCTCCAAAGTGCCATCTAGAAAACTAAATCATAAATAGGGAATGAGATCACTCCTACTTCCTTCAAAATACATGCCACCATTCCATTTCTGCTCACTAATCCTAGTACTTAATATTGTGTTCTTGAAAGTTAGAATTTTGCTGAAGGTTAGAATCCCTGCCAGATCCTATTTAGAATGTCCAGTTATCAGTGGCCTGTATTCTATGTGCTCTAATTAGTCAAGAGTGGTCTTTTTGCAACATCTGCATAAATTATTTTTTAAAAACACACACTCAGGGAAGCATATAACATTCCTAATTACCTCAAGCTACCATCTCAGATTTATGTCCATTTATTTCCTCCAAAAATTTGTAGTAGTCTTTCTTATTATAATCTTGCCATTAAAAATAAATAAATGAACAAACGTTCATACTAAATACCTGAACTTTGGAGTACAGCTTAGGGTCCTACAAGACATTTCTGATATTTAATGAATTTAGAGGCAAAGATTAAGCTTTGTTGCCCTTACCCATGAGAGCTCCCAACCATCTGCCTTTCCATTTAAAAGGCAAATATCCTTAAATATAAAAATAGTAGGATAAGTAAGGTGGTCCTGTAGAAGCAGAAAGAATATCATTCTTAAGATTTACAGCTCTTTATCTTCATGCGATCTCTCTTGGCTCCTTTCCCAGAACTTTTTACTGTCCAAATTAATAGTCTGTCAAGGCTTTTGACCTGGATATAGTGAATTCTTAGAATTTAACTCTTTCTGCTATTAAATCAATCTCTTTTTACATTTTATTAATCTCTACTGGGGATTTTATGGATTTGAAGAACTGTTTCCTAAAGAAAAATACTATGAGCAGGCAATTTGTCTCTGCCCAGACTATGTAATGCATCATAAACAGAGCAAGAAATTGGCTACTCAACATCTTTCTCATTAGTCATTTCTCCAGGAATTTCCCCCACATTAACTCTATATTAAAGCTGTCTCAATAGAGAATATTTATCTTATGAAGCAGATTTAAGGTACCAGTTTCTCCACAATTCAAGAACAAAATTACTCAAGCAGTGCAGAATACCAGTCTCTATATGCTCTAGGTCATAGATTAAGGTGCAGTATCCTCCTTTGTACATTTTAAATTCCAAAATATATAATTTCCCATGGAAAATTTACTTCAATATTTTTTTTAGTGAAACACATTAAAGGAAAAGAAAAAAAGGGGGGGGGAAACGATGAGAAGAAATTAATCAGGCACATGTGAATATACTTAAACTGCTATTAGGAAGATGTTGTCATTGAGGTCACAAATAGATTAACTCTCACTGAAGAGGGAAAATGCCAAAATTACTCTCATCCATTTGTAAAATGGTACAGGCAATTTGCAAGACAGTTTGGCTATTTCTGACAGAATTAATCATACTCTTACAATATAATTTAGTAACGACACTTGTTGCTATTTATCCAAGTGAACTGAAAACTTAAGTCCACACAAAAGCCTACGTGTGGATGTTCACAGCAGCCTTACTCAGAATTGCCAAAATTGGAAGCAACCAACATGTCATTCAGTCGGTAGATGCATATAATTAACTGGCAAATATAGACAATGGAATATTATTTAGTGCTAAAAAGAAATGAACTATCTAGCCATGAAAAGATATAGAGGAATCTTAAATGCAAATTGATAAATGAAGGAAACCAATCTAAAAATGACTACATGCTATATGATTCCAACTATATAAATTCTGGAAAAGGTAAAACTATACAGATAGTTAAATGATCAATTATTACCCAGGATTAGAGGGAAGGCAGAGATAAACAGGCAGAACATGTAGAGTTTTTAGGATAGTGAAAATATTCTACATGATACCATAATAGTGTGCATGTTATTACACAATTGTACATGGAATATACACCACTAAGAGTGAAACCTAGATATTGACGGTTGTTTTTGTTAGATTTTTGCATAACTGTCACCAAAATACCCAACAAGAACAATTTCAGAGGAAGAACAATTTATTTGGGGCTCGTGCTTTCAGAGGTTTCAGTCCATAGATGTTCAAATCCAATGCTCTGTGCCAGAAGTGAGGCAGAATATCAAGGCAGAAGGGCCTGATAGAGAAGAAAGCAACTCAGGGTATGACAATGATGAAACAGAGATAGACTGCTCCACTCACCAGGCACAAAATATAACCTCCAAAGGCATGCTCCAATGACCTACCTTCTCCATCTGAACTCAAATCAATTCTGAAAAAAATAATCTATTTTTAAAATAAAATAAAAGTAAAAATCATAAAAAATCATTCACTACTGTGTACATAAATATACTTCTAAAAGATATGTCTCCATTTAAAAAAGGAATAAGAAAAATAAAAATTAATTTAATTTCTTATAACTCTTTTGCTCTGATTTCTCTATATATTTAGAAATATTAAATAGCATTAACACAGAATACAACTTTTGAAATCACATTTAATTTTGAAATTTGGAATCTTGCATATTAATGATAACTCCATATTGCATATGTCATTACACATTTAATTTATAGATGTTTAATAGACAAATTTCATATGGGTTAAAAAATGAACAAAAATCCAGGATTTTTATACAAAGTGATTAATTTATGTCCAAAATAAGTATTCAATCATTTAATATTTTTTAAAAAGCATTTAGTAGGCTGTTAGGGGAGATAGAATGATTTATAGCTGGACTAGAAATGCTCAGTCTTTAAATCTGAAACTAGAAAAAGAACAGTGGATTTATGATATGCTATTAAAGTTTGAAACTCCAGGAAAGACCCAGGAGGTTGGTATATTTAACATTGGTTTAAAACTAGCCTAACAGGTTTAATGAGCCTGATATGCTTATGTGAAATTTTTACAAAGATTATGATGATTCAAAAGAGGGACACAGTGCAGTGAATCTCTAGTTGTCCATATTCTTTGCTTTAAATAATAGCAATATATAATTGTTCTGTAAAGTCTGGTTACTCCTTTAAGATATAAAACCTGGAGAAATCATTGTATCATTTATTCTATTGTTCAGCTAAAAAAGTTAAGTATCCTCTCTATGAATGTGTCTCAAACTTATCTTTGTATGTATACATGAATTTATTTATTATTTCTAGTAGGAATAGAATTTTCTACACTTATAACACCTATATAGAGCTTCATCTCCCTCCCTCCCTCCCTCCCTCCCTCCCTCCGTCCCTCCCTTCCTTCCTTCCTTCCTTCCTTCCTTCCTTCCTTCCTTCCTTCCTTCCTTCCTGTCTCCTTTCTTTCTTTGCCTTTTATCCTCTTTTTCTTCCTTTTCCTTCTGTTCTTCCTCTTCCTCCTATTCTTATCCTCCTCCTTTTCCTTCTTCATGGAATAGCTAGCTGTGTGTGAATTATTCTCCTGGAGACAGACATGGGCTCAACACAGACATAGTCTCATCCAGGAAAACCTGAGTAAATATATACATTGTAATAGATAGATGCCTTTTCTAGGGGCTGTTTTGGAGTTTCTTCTGATTTTTAAGCACTTTGTTCTCACACTCTTGTCTCTGAAGCTTACTCTAATCATACACAAATAAACACGTGTATAGAAGAGATGCATCCTATTGGGATTTTTAATTCCCTAAAATTAACCAAAAATCTTCATTGATTTTCCAAAAGCAAGGGGTATTAAAGGATCATTTAGCCTTCTATTCACATTTCACCTGCTTTTCTTTGTTAAAATTTCAAGAGTGTAAGATTATTTTTTAATTGTGACACCTAGATTATGTCTTCCATAACTGGGTAAGCATTAGTGATATTTGCAGATGTGGGAGGCATGGGTTATTTATTTGACTGAAAACAGACAATAGTGGGCAGTAAAAAAACTTTGAGACATTGTGTTTAAGTTTCCTAAAAGATATTCAAATGAAAATGATAAATGGGCAAGTCAGTACTTAAATATTCCTAAAATTATAATTTAAAAAGTCTTATCAATGACCCTATTTTAAGGATTTGCACTGATGTAATACTATCATTAGTTATACAATATATATTTTTCACTAAGAGAACTTTTGGTAATCTGGAATTCAACAATAAAATCATTTCTCCTCCTCATCCTCCTCCTTCCTCTTTTGGCTCAACCAATCCCAGGATGCATCCCCAAGCAAAACACTGGTGATCTAGGGAAAATAATTTTTCCTACTATTTCTCCCCATCATCCATGAGGCTTAGAAATTATAAAAATAAGCATACAATTTGACTTGGAGTATTTTTTTTTTGATAGAAAAAGTAATATCTCTTCATGGTACTGGGGATTGAACTCAGGGGTACTTGACCACTGTGCCACATCCCCAGCCCTAATTTTTGTGTTTTATTTAGAGACAGGGTCTCACTGAGTTGCTTAGCACCTCGCTGTTGCTGAGTCTGGCTTTGAACTCACAATTCTCCTGTCTCAGACTCCCAAAATGCTGGGATTACAGGTGTGTGCCACCACACCCAGATGTTGCTCATTCTTTTATTGAAGTAATTTAATTACATTGTTTCTCCTCTGCAGTTACTATGGAAAGAAAGATTTGGATCTGACCTTCATAGTCTTGAGAAGAGGTATTAAAATCTGAAGCAACAATGGGGTATGAGTACAAACTGGAAAAAGTGCACAAGCAATTGAATGGGGTAAAAAATGTCATTCTCTCTTCTTAGCTTGTATGATAAAACAGAAATCTGGAAATATACATTGAGTGATTTTATCAGAAGTGTGTGCATGTGTGCATGTGTTTGTGTGTGTGCACACATGTGCACTTACACTGATTTGTCATACATCATTACACATACATACATATTTCTATTTCTTGGGATATCATGCTCAATTGTTCAGGCTACAATTTAAAAGAATAGCATAGACAGAGTAACTTATAGCAATAGAAATTTATTTCTCACAGTTCTGGAGGGTAGAACATCCAAAATCAAGATGACATCAGATTTGGTGTTTGGTGAGAATTCATTTCCTGGAGAAAAATTTTTTTGCTGTAAATTGATATGCAGAAGGATAAGGGATCTCTAAGAGGTTTTCCTTTAAGGACACTAATTTCATTCACGAGGGCTTTACTTTATGAGAGGCTCAAAGGCCCCAAATTCCTAATGCCTTCACCTTGCAGGTAGAAATTTCAATTTATGAAATTTGAAGAAGATAAATATTCAGTCACATGCAAACCTATAGTAATGGTGAGCTAACATTTAATCCCCTATATTATTTACTGAGATCAAGGTTTAGTAATATTATCATTTTCTAGTTGAAGGTAGAATATTAGCATCTTCATAGAACTACTTACTTCTCTCAGACAGATAAGCTGTCAGGATATATTTTCCCTGATGAAACACTTCCCTAAGCCTTAAAATGTATATCAATATAAATTAGATAATTATGAGTTTAGATAAAGGCTTCAAGTGAGAATAATTATTGTATACCTAAAAATAATATATTTAATTGATTTGTTCTCAGATATGATTCATCGCTAATCAATAATGAGGAGTTCCATATTTTTTGGCAGAAAATGGTCCAAAACTTCTAGTCACTTCATGTTATAGTGATGAAATCTTTTACAACATAGACTTTCAATTACCTTGGGTGAGCTTTATAAAATCTTCAGCAAAATATCAGAAATAATATGAGTGACAATTTATAATTGGAAAGAATAAATTATTGAGGATAGAAATAAGAGCAAAAATACCGTCTTATGGTGGGGACTGCTCACAACCTTTTCTCAAGCTGTTTAATGAAATTTTGCTAAGATGGCCAAATAATTGAAAACATTTTGTTTTTCCTTGTCAGCAAGGAGATCCAGGCCTTTCTTAGCACTTATCTCACTAGATTATCCTAAATGTGTATGATATATACATTTTTTTTACATTTAGATAATAGAAACAACCTATACTTTTAGAGGTTTCAATGTTTGAGTTTCTAGTTGGATAAACTGACTCTCAGTAAAGCTAAGTATGTGTTTTCTACATTGAAGAACCATATGCTCACATTATCAAGAATTAATACAAAATAAGCAGCCGTGTGAGCAAAAAAGACAGAGAATATGATAAATCTAAATGAATGTTCTCAAATAGAACTGTAAGTGCAACTCTTGGCAAAAAGATATGAGCAAACCGCTCAAGCCCCTAATGCAAGTGTCATATATATTCATAATGCCCACTCAAAATTTACCTGATTCAATTGGAAAATGGAGAGAGAAAACTTTAGAATACAGAGAAAAAGGTCATTGAGGAATACCATACCAGGACCCTCCCCAATTTGAGAGGAAAACCTCTTCTAATCAAGGGACATCCTTCACTCACAATGGAGGGCCCTCATGACTACTGCCTGATGGGATTTCAGTTTTGCTGCCAGCTACTTCTACATTTTCTATTCTTCTTTTTCAAATGAGAGTAGTGTAGTGGGTATTTGTCATTAGTTAGTGTCTGGATTAGGTCTCCTTGATACAGAGACTACGTACATCAAGCAAGATTCTGGACTTGAGGTGCCTCTCGGTGGAAAAGGTATGCTTACTTTGAGTTAAAAATAGCCAGAAATGTTGTGACCAGGGATAGATTATAATATTTATCATTCTAATTTTATAAATGGCTCTATTGACCTATCCCAGAATCCTGATAATACTGCTATTTCTGGATCCCTGTTAGTGAGGGGAATACTTAACTATTTTTATCCAGTGAGTTGTTGGTGGAAGTATCAAATGTCGCTTTTGAGTTAGAACAATGAGTTGTGGAAGATCTTCTCTTACTCTTTCAGGAACAATGACACTAATTGGTCTGGTGTCTTTTCATTCAGACTGACTCCTGCAGTGAGAAGTGGGGTAGTTACATGTTTATGGACATATACTGTGAATAGTCACAAAAATCAGATATCATTCTCAGAATCAAACTTCACCAAAACATCAAGGTTCCAGAAAATTGCAAGGCATATGCCAAGTGTGGCAGTATCTAATGCAACCAATTGATCTCTTTGGATCTTTTTTTGTCATATTAAGACACACACTGTCTATATGATATAAGGAGGGTATCACTTTCACAAAAAGAACTAGTTAGATTGTTGTATCATCCTGGGTCCAATCAGGAGAAAACCACACAGTTACTTGAAAAGAGTAAGTTTAATATTAAGAATCATTAACTATAAAAGTTGAATAAAATAACAAGATCTTCACAAGTAAAAAGTAAAGAGAGATCAAAACATGGAAATAAATTTAAGAAGCAAGTACTAAACCTAGGGCTAAGACAGACTACCCAAGGAAGAAAAGGATCCCCCAGAGTTGAGATCTCAACTTTCTTGGAGAGGGCACAGGTATTTGCTCACTGGATGCCATGCCAGCAGATCTTGCTAGTAACACACCCTCTGGAACTTTCCAGAAATCCCTATGTGAGGTCCTGGGGAAGCTATTTATTGCAGGCTTCTGCTGGCCACTGCAAGGCAAGGGCTGTAAAATATAGAAGAGATTGTGGTTTGAGAGATGCTAAGCAATGACTACTGGCTGCTGTACATTAAAGAAGCTGGACACTAAGAAAGACTCACTGTTTTCTTCCAAAACAGTGAGGAGATGGGAGGTGTTAAGGAAGCCACCCTCTCTCTTGTATCTACTACTAGTATTGCTACCTGCTGTGTGCCTAGAAAGTTAAGCATTAGAGAAGCTGTGAACACTACAACCTGCAAAGCCAACAGATTAGAAATAGGAAAGAAAACACTCTCTATCCTGTAAACTCTAGTGACAAACTTTCTGCCAGCTGACACGAGAAAAACAAATATTGTAAATGACCTCCATTTCTAAGAGAAGTCTAAAAAGATGAATTTGTAGCTGAGAGGCAATTAATTTATAACCAGCCTAATCATAAAATACCAACATTTATTACTCTGATAATTGTATATCTAGCAATAACAGTTTCCAAGGAACCACATATTCATAAATTTCAGGTGTATTTGCCCTAAGTAAACTAGACAGATCAGGTATGCATTGTTAAAAATATTCCATAGAAGAAAACATTCTTTTAATAAATGCTATGAAGAGAATTAGCGTGTGTAGAAAGAGATTTGACTAGATTATTTCTCCTTAGTGTTCTAAGGGAAAGAATTGGGAATTATAGGTCAGCTTCTGTCCTTTAATTCATGATAATTGGGTAATAGTTACTGGGCCATAGCATTTGGTTTGAGAAATAATTAAGGAGGTAATTATAATACTTTAGAAGTTTAGGAGAAAGAATTGAGTGAAGCATCTATAAGGAAGAGGCGGAATAAGTAATATTTCAGAAGATATGGATAGTAAGAAGATTTCAAAAACTTGTTTAAACATATTCAGTATTTTACTGAAGATTCAGTATTTTACCTGTTTGTTATAATTTTAAATATTATTTTCTATTCATTTTCTTCAATATTGTCTGTCATTTTAACTTCATTTTTAAATTCATCAAAATATTTATTAAGATTTAAATATTTTCTGTCTTACAAATTAGCATGCTATATTGTGAACATGATATTTTACTGTCACCACTGATTATATATTTTATAACAAATAATTATATGCAATCAATCAAAATGTCTATTGTTTGTATTATAATATTTAAGAACCTGTAATCATTTATTTTCACATTTAGAAATATTGAAAGATAGGGCTCTGTGTCGAAAAGACAGATATAAAATAAATTGCCTGTACAGATTTTACCAGTTACTAGCATAGTTCAGTTATGTTCCTTAAGTAAATAACTAAAAAGTATTTCCTAAGGGAATAAAAATCTACATTGTCACTGGGCCTGGTGGCGCACACCTGTAATCCCAGCACTTTGGGAGTCTGAGACAGGAGAATCGCGAATTCAAAGCCAGCGTCAGCAACAGCGAGGCACCAAGCAACTCAGTGAGACCCTGTCTCTACATAAAACACAAAATGGGACTGGGGATGTGGCTCATGAGTCCAGTACCCCTGAGTTCAATCCCCAGTACCAAAAAAAAAAAAAAAAATCTTCATTGTCATAAAAAGCAAGGCCAAGGCAAATTTATTTTATTTGCTTTTATTTTCCAGGGAATAATACCAGGGAATTCACAATTTACTTAGGAAAACACAAGCATAGTATTTAGATTTCTCTAAACAAAAAACAAAGTTTGAAAATCTCATTTGGTTTCTTTGAGCTTCTAAAGATTATCTCCATAATTATAGTGTCAAAAAAAGTATTTCTTGATGGTGACAAGGAAAAAGACCAAATTAACATGACTTCTAATTTCAGGTATGAGATACAATAAATATGTCTTATGAGAAATTTTAAAATGATTTGGAATTTTAAAAGACCAATTGCATGAAGAAGCATACAAGGATACTTTAAAGTTTCCTGTCCATTACTTTTTCCTTGTGCATACTTCTAATTACTTCATTGAATGTGTCATTAGAAGTCGCCCAAGGGAGCTACCCAGCACCAATTACTGGTCATAATAATTGATATAAGGGATAATAGTTCTACTGATGATCATAGAGATGACAATCCAAACAAATGTATTTCCCTTGAGCATCAGTAAGAGTGCGATTCTCAGGTGAGGCTCACTCTGGAGTGAAAATTGCAGAGACAAAAAAAACAGTAATTTTGAGTTGTAACAAGCTGCATTTGTTTCATTTAGATCAACTTCTGCCATCTAGTAAATCACGTTACTATGTTAAATGGTGCTTAATAGACTGACAAAGTTAATTAGCTTCCAAAATATTTAACGTATTCTTACTGAGTTACTTGTTGGAAGAATCTTGCTGACTATGGAGTATAGCATAAATGTATTACTATTATTAATACAACTAATTATGTGATAATTATTTCATGATTTGACATTAGCTTGTGTGTTCTAAAGATATAACACACTAAATTAATTCTTCCTGAGCAGCAGGATGACATTTAGTGCCTAGAAAGAAATAATTTACTGACTAACACCTGATGCCTTTAAGACCTCTATATCTCCTGAGGATAAACACTTTATCCCTAGAATTTTTTTTCTCACCAGTGCCTTATCATGAAGTTATGACTAGTATTATAAAAATGAAATGTATCATTATACCTCTAGTTTGAGTTTATCACTTATTTCTTTTCACATTTCATCTTCATAACTTCACCTCTCTCTTATTTACATTGTTCTGTGTTTCATGCATTCTGGGGCAGTTAAGTTTTGTTTTGTTTTCTTTCCTTTTTGCTGTGCTGAGGTTCAAACCCAGAGCCTTGTTCTTGCTAGGCAAGTGCTTTGCCACTGGGCTACATATGCAGCCCCCAATAGTTAGGTGTTAATCTCAATTGTTAAGCTAATTTTCCTTCTCCATATTTGTCTATTAGTACCAATTATAGGAAAAATGAAAACCTGAAGGCTCAAATTATTGTAGTCTTATCTGTAATTTGAATTTTTTGAAACTAGAGATTAAAAAAAAAACAACTCAGTGATCATATCTCTGCCTTTGCTTTTTATTACTTTATGCCTCCTCCTCATTTTGTATTTAAAAAATATTTGCAACTGAAATCATATGATTGAATTATTTACTTAGCACAATTTAATCTTATTATTATCACAATGTATGATTTAGTTTTGGGTGCAGGGGTTTCATATTCACTATATAAAAAACAAGAAATAGTGTCTTGTCTTGGGTGTCTAGCAGTATGGAAACTGTAACCTCTTTACTTTTACCCAACGCATAACAATGCCTGAGATCCTGAATCACACCAGCTTAGCTGTGGTCAGTAATTCAATGGATCAATGTTGAGTAGCTCTGAACTTGTTTTTATAAAATATACTTACAACATGTATGTTATTTCTTTGGTCCTATGCATAAAGTTCTCCTGCTTGGGACATAAAAATCTTAAGATAGATTATTTTCCCTTTTTTAAAATTCTAGGCTTTTCATAATAATAAATCATGAATAATAACAACTCTCTGGTTTTAGTTAGTGTTTTTATGGTAAAAATAATATTTTGCTGCATGCACACAGAACTTTCTACACACAGGTTTGAAAGTAATTCATGATTCCTGTTGTCTTCTCTATCTAGGAAAGAAGACAGAGGTAACTGGGAAGAATACAGAGATGGCTATCACTACACTGGACTTCTGCATGGCAAGTAGTACTCATTCCCTCCCTCCTCCATTTTTAAGTTCTCTTTAATTATCAATTATCTTCAAATCTTAGTGACCTAACTAATGGTGTCTGTGCCTCAAAACTTCATTCCTCAGTCATCAAAACCTTGTTTATTATTCCCTTCTGAGTATAAAATTATTGCACATGTCCATTCACAGTTTTAATATGGCAAATGAATATCAGGACATGCCATGGTAGTTCACTTGGGTTTTGCATATATTCTTGCCCCAGTGTTTAAAAGCAAATTTATCTTCTGATGATCAGGGTCACTTAAATTTTGTAGTATGGAGACTCCTTTTCTCATCTGATTTGTTTGCATAAGAATTTGAAAGTGCTCAAGCAGCAGCTGCAATTGGAAGGTGAAAGAGAAACTTATTAGTCTCCTACAAAGTGTATACACACTTTGGTGACTTAGACTTCCAAATTCACAGAACACCAAATTCCTGGGACACAAATATTTATAACACCAGTAGATCATTTGGATTATTATTTCCTAGATTCACATATAAAGGATTAGAGTAAACACATACACGCTATCTAGAAAGATAATACTTTACATTTTCAGAGTAATGTATCTAAGATGGAACATTGGGTGTGCTTTTACAAAGCAACTTCAACATTCTAGAAGCTGGCTCTTTCTGGAGGATGAGGTATGTTAAGCAGCAAGCAGATATCTAGGTCAGCAGTTTATTTCCTCAGTGCCTCTGCTGCAAAGTTGGATTGCTGACTAATAGTAGTGTTGGTCAGGTTTCCATCACTATAACAAAATATCTTGGATAAATCACAAAGAGAAAAGGGTTATTTTGGTTCAGTTTTGGTGGTTGCAGCCAATTGGCCCATTGCTTTGTGCCTGTGGCAAGGAGACAGCATGTCATGGTGGGAGCATATATGTGGAGCAAAACTGCTCACCTCATGGTCAAAAGTGTGAAAGTTACTGAGTACCACAATACCCTTTGTGTGTACATTCCTAATGACCTAAGGACCTCCTACTAGGTCCTACCTTTAAAGTTTCACCACATCCCAATAACGTCATCTTGGGGACAAAGGCCTTAACATATGGACCCTTGGGGGCCATTTAAGATCCAAACTATAACGAATTGTGAGACTTGACTTACAAAATATGAATTCATGGTACGGGACCTACACATAGCTGCTGTTACTGTCATTATGAGCACTCCCTCTGTGTGTCTAGCATGCCTATTTCAGAGTAACCAATATTAAAGTGGCTCATATCAACTGACCAAGTCATTTATAGTCTTTGTTATTCTTTGTAGATGAGTACTTCCCTGCAGGTGTTAATGAATGATACATTATACTTAACACTCCATCGCCCCTGCTGTACATCCATCCCTGTTTTTCTCTACCTCAAGACCTTCTTTATTCTGACCTTTACATCTTTTTCCTTATAAGATACTTACCAAATGATTGAAACAATAGTAAATACCTAGAAATACATGTGTATATTCTCACCTTGACCACTTTTTTTTTCTTTTTTCTTTGTTTTTCCTTTTGGTAGTATTGGGGATCAAACTTAGGGCCTTGAACATACTAGACAAATACTCTACCATCCTCAGCCTGACTACTGTCTTGTTAATAACTGTGAATTACTATCAATTGAACTCCTTATAGATTAACCCTTTTCTCTACTTTCCAAGAAAAGATTTGACTGAATGTACCTATAATAAAGTCACTGGTGATTTTTTAGCTTGTCACCAAATATTGTGTGGTGAGTCACATATAATCTAATCTCATTTAATTTCTTCCTCCTTCAGCTGGTCATTGGGTTTTCCCCACCTTCACCCCACTAGCCACAGATGGGAGCTGGGCGATGAACACTCTTGAACTGTGATGGGCATAAGGATGTTTGTATACATATGCACCTTCCTTGTGCTCTACTCTGGATATACAATTTTCATCTTATGACGGACTACTGCTGGGCTTATCCTAGTTTATAACTTCAGAAATAAACAGAAACCAACATAAAATAGGCAGTTTCAGAAGCACAGAGACTTGATGTCTCACAAGCAAGAATTTCAACTTTATCAGAAGAGCTGAATATATTCCAAAACCATTTTATAAAGACAATACTCTGTAGTGGACAGCATGGCCAGGTCCAGAATACAAAAAGTGTGCATTTTGGCCCAGGTGCAGTTTTGCATTCCTATAATCTCAGCAGCTCAGGAGGCTGAGGCAAGAGGATTGTGAATTCAAAGCTAGCCTTGGCAACTTAGCGATGCCCTAAGCAACTCAGCCAGACCCTGTCTCTAAAATAAAATACAAAATAGGGTTGGGGATGTGGCTCAGGGGTTAAGCACACCTGGGTTAAATACCTGGTACTAAACTAAAAAAAATAAGGTCTGCTTTAGAACTCTGCCCTAGGACATGGAATTAGCTCCATGTTGCATCTTTTCTTACCACTGAAACTCCTAACACCATAAGATTTGACAGTGCATATGGCCTAGGTGGCAGGGTTGCTTGAATCACTGTGAATTTACTACAGAGTTTATTCCTAACCCCAGATCAGCTAATACCACTTGGCATATGGCTCACATTCCATTCCTAAACATGGAAGGTGCTATGTTCAAACCCAGAGACTCTTATGAAGTGCTGTCTATCCTTTCTGTGATAGATATTTTATTTATTTATTTATTTATTCATTCATTCATTTATTTATTTATTCTATTTAGGATTACATAATAACAGAGTGCAATTTGACTCATTGTACACAGACGGAGGATAACAGTTCATTTCTCTGGTTATATGTGATATAGAATCACAACATACATGCAATCATACATAAAGCTAGCACTATGATGTCCATCATATTCTATCACCTTTATTGTCCCCATGCCCCAACCCCCGACACCTCTATGAACAGAATTCCTCCATTGTTCCCATGTCCTCCCCCCTATTATGGATCAGCATCCACATATCAATGAGTACATTTGGCATTTGGTCTTCTGAGAATGACTTAATTCACTTAGCATTATATTCTCCAACTCCATCCACTTACCTGCAAATGCCATAATTTTATTCTCTTTTATTGCTGAGTAATAGTCCATTGTGTAGATATACCACAGTTTCTTTATCCATTCATCTGTCAAAGGGCATCTAGGTTGGTTCCACAGTTTAGCTATTGTGAATTGAGCTGCTATAAACATTGAAGTGGCTGTGTCATTGTACTATGCTGTTTTTAAGTCTGTAGGGTATAGACCAACGAGTGGGATAGCTGGGTCGAATGGTGGTTCCATTCCAAGTTTTCTAAGGAATCTCCATACTGCTTTCCAGATTGGTTGTGCCAATTTACAGTCCTACCAGCAATGTATGAGCATGCCTTTTCCCCCACAACCTCGCCAACACTTATTGTTGTTTGTATTCTTGATAATTGCCATTCTGACTGGCGTGAGATGAAATCTTAGGGTAGTTTTGATTTGCATTTCTCTGATTGCTAGAGATGTTGAACATGTCTTCATGTGTCTGTTGATCGATTGTATATCATCTTCTTTGAAGTTTCTGTTCAGCTCCTTGGCCCATTTATAGATTGGGTTGTTTGTGTTTTTGGTGTTAAGTTTTTTGAGTTCTTTATATATCCTGGAGATTAGTGCTCTATCAGATGTGTGTGTGGCAAAGATTTGTTCCCAGAATTTTGGCGCTCTGTTCACTTCATTGATTGTTTCTTTTGCTGAGAAGAAGCTTTTTGGTTTGAATCCATCCCATTTATTGATTCTTGATTTTACTTCTTGTGCTATAGGAGTCTTGTTAAGGAAGTAAGGTCCTAATCTGACATGATGAAGATTTGGGCCTATTTTTAATTCTATTAGGCATTGGGTCTGTGGTCTGATTCCCCAGTCCTTGATCCACTTTGAGTTGAATCTTGTGTATGGTGAGAGATAGGGGTTTAGTTTCATTTTGCTGCATATGGATTTCCAGTTTTCCCAGCACCATTTGTTGAAGAGGCTATCTTTTCTCTAGTTCACGTGTTTGGCTCCTTTGTCTAGTATAAGGTAACTGTATATGAGTGGGTTTGTCTCTGTGTCTTGTATTCTATGCCATTGGCATCCATGTCTATTTTGGTGCCAGTACCATGCCATTTTTGTTATTATAGCTTTGTAGTATAATTTAAGGTCTGGTATTGTGATTCGTCCTCCTTCACTCTTCTTGCTAAGGATTGTTTTGCCTATTCTGGGTCTCTTATTCTTCCAAATGAATTTCATGATTGCCTTTTCTATTTCTATCAGAAATGACATTAGGATTTTAATTGGGATTGGATTGAATCTATATAGCACTTTGGGTAGTATTGCCATTTTGACAATATTGATTCTGCCTATCCAGGAGCATGGGAGATTTTTCCATTTTCTAAGGACTTCTTCAATTTCTTTCTTCAGTGTCTTATAGTTTGCATTGTAGAAGTCTTTCATCTCCTTTGTTAAATTGATTCCCAAGTATTTTATTTTTTTGAGGCTATTGTGAGTGGGATAGTTTTCCTAATTTCTCTTTCAGTGGGTTTATTACTGATGTATAGAAATCCAATTGATATATGGGTGTTGATTTTATATCCAGCTACTTTGCTGAAATCATTTATTTATTCTAGAAGTTTTCTGGTAGAATTTTTTGGATCCTCTAACTGTAGAATCATGTCATCTGCAAATAATGATAGTTTAAGTTCTTCTTTTTCTATTCATATACTTTAATTTCTTTCCACTGTCTAATTGCTCTGGCTAGCATTTCAAAGATTATGTTGAATAGCACTGGTGAAAGAGGGCATCCCTGTCTTGTTCCCATTCTTAGAGGGAATGCTTCCAATATTTCTCCATTTAGGATGATATTGGCCTTGGGTTTAGCATAGATAGCTTTTACAAAGTTGAGGTATGTTCCTACTACCTTAAGTTTTTCTAGTGTTTTGATCATAAAAGGTTGCTCTATTTTGTCAAATGCTTTCATTGCATCAATTGATAAAATCATATGATTCTTATATTTAATTATATTGACTAAATTATTATATTGATGGATTACATTAATTGATTTCCATATGTTGAACCAACTTTGCATCCCTGGAATGAACCCCACTTGATCATGGTGCACTATTTTTTTTTGATATGTTTTTATATGCGATTTGCCAGAATTTTATTGAGAATTTTTCCATCTATGTTTATCAGGGATATTGATCTGAAATTTTCTTTCTTTGATGTGTCTCTATCTGGTTTTGGAATTGAGGAGATACTTGCCTCATTGAATGAGTTGGGAAGGGTTCTCTCCTTTTCTATTTCATGAAATAGTTAGAGGAGTATTGGTATTAATTCTTCTTTGGAGGTCGTATAGAACTCAGAATCTGTTTGGACCTGGGAATCTGTCTGGACCTGGGCTTTTCTTGGTTGGCAGGATCTTGATGGCATCTTCTATTTCCTTGCTTGAAATCGATCTGTTTAAGTTTGGGTAGGTCATAGGCCTCTAGAAATTTGTGTCTTCAGGGTTTTCTCTTTTACTGGAGTATACACTTTCAAAATAGTTTCTAATTATCCTCTGTATTTCAGTAGTGTCTGTCATGATATTGCCTTTTTCATCATGAACTTTAGTAATTTGGGTTTTCTCCCTCTTTCTTTTCATTAGAGTGGCTAAGGGTTTGTCAGTTTTGTTTAGTTTTTCAAAGAACCAGCTTTTTGTTTTGTCAATTTTTTGAATTGTTTCTTTTATTTCAATTCCATTGATTTTAGCCCTGATTTTGACTATCCTGTTTTCTATTTCTTTTGGTGTTGGTTTGTTCTTACTTTTCTAAGGCTTTGAGATGAAGAGTCAATTCATTTATTTGTTGACATTTTCTTCTAATAAATGAGCTTAATGCAATGAACTTGCCTCTTAGCACTGCCTTCATAGTGTCCCAGTGATTTTGATATGTTGTGTTGGAGTTTTCATTTACCTCTAATAATTTTTCTTTATGTCTTCCCTGATGTCTTCTGTTATTCATGTATCATTCAGTAGTATAGTATTTAGTTTTCAGGGGTTGAAATAGTTTCTATTTTTTAATCTGTCATTGATTTCTAATTTTATTCCATTGTAGTCAGACAGGATGCAGGGTAGTATCTCTATATTTTTTGTATTTGCTATGACTGATTTTGTGACATAACATATGATCTCTTTTGGAAAAGGATCCATGTGCTTCTGAGAAAAAAGTGTATTCTCTTGTTGATGGATGGAACACTCTATATATGCCTGTTAAGTCTAAATTAATGATTGTTTTATTGAGTTCTATGGTTTCTTTTTTTAGTTTTTGTTTGGAAGATCTATCTAGTGCTGAGAAAGCTGTGTTAAAGTAACCAAGTATTATTGTGTTTGGTCTATTTGATTCTTGTATTTGAGAAGGATTTGTTTGATATATGTAGATGCCCCATTGTTTGGGGCATAGATATTTATAATTGTTATGTCTTGTTGATGTATGAGTCCCTTAAGAAGTATGAAATGACCTTCTTTATCTGTTTTCACCATCTTTGGTTTGAAGTCCACTTTATTTGATATGAGAATGGAAACTCCTGCTTGTTTGCAGAGTCCATGTGAGTGATATGTTTTTTCCTACCCTTTCACTTTCAGTCTGTGGATGTCTTTTCCTGTGAGATGAGTCACTTGAAGGCAGCATATTGTTGGGTCTTTTTTTTTAAATCCAGTCTATCAGTCTATGTATTTTAATTGGTGCATTTAGGCCATTCACATTCAGGGTTATTATTGAAATATGATTTGTAATCCCGGTCATTTTGGTTTATTTTTGGTTTTTACCTTGATTTGTTTTCTCTTTTGAATGGTCTTTCCTTTAGTGTAGTTCCTCTTTATATTTTCATTGTTGGTTACCATTTCCTCCTCATGGAATATTTTGCCAAGAATGCTGTATAGTGCAGGCTTTCTTGCTGTAAATTCTTTTAACTTTTGTTTATCATGGAAGGTTTTTATTTCATCATGAAATCTGAAGCTCAGTTTTGCTGGATATAGTGTTCTTGGTTGGCATTCATTTTCTTTTGGAGCTTGGAATATGTTGTTCCATGATCTCCTGGCTTTTAGGGTCTGGGTTGAAAAATCTGAGATCCAAATTGGTCTCCCCTTATATGTAATCTGGTTGCTCTCTTGCAGCCTTTAAAATTCTATCCTTATTCTGTATGTTGGGCATTTTCATTATAATGTGCCTTGGTGTTGATCTGTTGTATTTTTGTACACTTGGTGTCCTGTAAGCCTCTTTTATTTGATTTTCCAATTCATTTTTATATTTGGGAAATTTTCTGATATTATTTTACTGAAGAGATTGTGCATTCCTTTGGTTTGAAATTCTGTGCCTTCTTCTATCACAATAAATCATAGATTTGGTCTTTTGATGCTGTCCCATATTTCTTGTATGTTCTGTTCATGATTTCTTACCATCTTCACTGTATGGTCAAGTTTATTTTCAAGATTATATATCTTGTCTTCATTATCCAAGGTTCTGTCTTCCAGGTGATCTAGTCTGCTGGTGATGCTTTCTACTGAGTTTTTTATTTGGTTTATTATTTCCTTCATTTCAAGAATTTCTGATTTTTTTTTTTTCATGATCTCTAGCTCTTTCTTAAAGTAATCTTTTGCTACTTGTAATTGCTCTCTTATCTCTTTGTTAGAATGATCAAAGGTTGCCTTTATTTGCTCTCCTATTTTTTGTTGGATTCATCAATTTTTGCCTGTATTTGCTCACTTATATCATACTTTAATCTGCAGATCATTTTAATTATGTACATTCTGAATTTTTTCTCTGACATTTCATCAACTATGTTGTCAATGGATTCTGTTACTATGGTATCAAGGTTTATGTGGGGCATTTCTTCCCTTGTTTTTTCATGTTGATTGTGTATCTTCCTTTCTTGCAATATTGATCTGAGGTATTGCAGCTTCTATCCTATAATCTTTTATTGACACTCCAGATTGCCTGTATCTCACCTTAGAGCTACTTCTGGTCCTCCAGTGTCCTCAGATGGTCAGTACTGCCACTAAAGTTGGTGGCGGAGGTAGTGGAATTACCTCAAGAGGGCATTGAGAATGGCCTTTCCTGGGCTCCTGTGGTGGTCCCTGAGGACTGTTTTGGGCTCTCTATTGCACTCCTACAGGTGAGCAAGAACTCTGTAGGGGAAGTGGGGTAGGCCCAGGCCTCACTTGGGTGGGACCTCCTCACCCAGGGGTCTTTGTGGATGACTCTTACTGTGGCTGTGGGCTCCCCTGTGGCTGGCAGCTTGGAGTCTCTGGTCTCCCCCTGGCTGTACACCTGTGGCGTTTCCTGAGGGCGGTTTTGGGCCCTCTGCCACTGAGGGTTCACAGGAACTCTGGAGCAGAACTGGAGCGGGCCCAGGCATCACTTGTATGGGGCCTTGTCATGCAGGGGTCTCTGCAGAGACTCTTACCATGAGTGTGGGCTTCCCTGTAGCTAGCGGCTAGCAGTCTCTGGTCTCCCCTTGGCTGGACACCCGTGGGGTTTCCTGAGGGCACTTTTGGGGCCTCTGCCACTCCTTCTGGTCTGTGATAGAGATTTGAAATAGAGCTTTGGATGCTAGTTTAACTTCTTAAATAATCCTGGGGCACTCCTAGTGAAGGAATCTTTAATCATCACTGAAATCATCACTATCTATCATAATCCCAGTAATCTTTAGGGTACTTACTACCTCTTTCTCATGCTATCCTGTCAGCATGATGGCATTGACATAAGGAATCAGATGTTGTTCTGAGGGACACTAGTGGTCCAGATAGAATAAAAAAGGCTGTGAATAATTTACTTACCTCTGATGCAAAACTGTAAGTAAATAATGCCAACTATTTTACATAGCTACAAACTCTGTCTTATACTTTTTTTCTCTTTAAAATGGAAAATTAAATATTTACCCAAACAATGGCTACATATCATGTGTAAAAGTGCTAGTTAATCTTCTGTAGCCTAGATAACACATCCAGCCCTAAGGCTGTGATCAGGTTACTACTTAATCAAATTGTCTTATCTTTAGTTATTCTCTAGATTTTCATCAATTTGGGGAAGGACCATACTTAATTACATAAAGATATAACAAAGGACCATAGCCCTTTAGATATTCGTCTTTAATGGTGATCTGTCTTTCTGTCTAGCATGCAAAATTGTTTTTTTTGTGTATTATCTTGGCCTGTGTGGGAGGTGGTTTCAGTTTTTACATATGAAGCAGTTTTACATTGTTTTCTGTCATTCCCATCTCTGTGTACCCCATGCTCATCATGAGAAGCCCTTTAGGCTTTGATATGATAATAATCACATCCTCCTACATTTGCTAGTTAAGTCCTGTCCTGTGGTCTCTTTCATTGGGCACAGGGCATTTCTTTGAATAATAATTAGGCCAACTCTACTGCAGCTGATTTTTTGTCAGTGATACTGGCACCCTTTGCCCGCACACTTAACTAATGACATTGATGACCAGTAGTGTGTTCTCTGGGTCTTCCATGGAACATTTCCTCTGGTGAGTCTTCTGCTCTCTCCAACAACATGCTTTTTTTACACCTTCTTCCCTCAGAATATTTATTCCTTGTTAACTCTTAAGGTAACTCACTCATTTTCATTTCATTAGAAATGGTCATTTATTTTTTCAGGCTGCAATATGCCATGTTAGTATTTAGTTTATAAACAGCCTGGAGTCCTTTTCAAGGATATTAAGTCTAGTGTCCTAGAAAAATGCCAAATCAATGTATTTTTCTTATGCACTCTTATATTCTGGCTCCTTTGATTGAATATCCTGAAAATTTAATCCCAGAGGCATTCCTTTGCTCCTTTCAGTATCTGTTATCTGATTCTTGTAATACCTTCAGCATCTAGACTTTTCCTTCCCTTGTCAGGTCCTATGTATATTTGGATTTAACTCCACTTACCTTTCTGACCACTGGTGACAAGGTTCCTGGTTGCCAAGCCCTGCAGTCTGACTACTGACCCCTGCTGAGAAGCTAAGTGGGAGCTGAAGAGTGGAGTTGCAACAGAGGGGTTGGAGCACAGTCAGCAAGCATAGTCTACAGTCTATTGGAACCTGACATGACAGCACGGCCGCTGGTGACACAATGGGAACCAAGGCACACCAGACCTGTCATTCTTTAGTGGCTAGGCCTGGGCACATTATGGATGCCTGCTGCAGCAGCCAGCTCCATGCAGCACTGCAGTATAGAACTTGCCAGCTTAGACCATCCCAGGACTTCAATGTCATGTTTCTTGACCTGCAGTGAGAAAATGGAAGTGAGGCAGACCGAATGGAAGTTGGCACTGGAGAGTTGATCAATAGTTAGTATGTCTCCAAACTCTAATTAACATAAGTTTGGACCAATAGCAGTGACCCAAGTGCTATATAAACCCCTAGACTAATATACTTGATGAAAGAAATCTGTTATGGTTTCTCCTTCTACCCTGGCAAGAATTCTGTTCCTGTTTCTATTCTTACACTCATCCTGGTCTGTGGATTTCATTCTTCCAATATATGAGACCAGAACCCAGAGAGAGAAGAAATTGAGGGTGAGCTACTGGGGTCTGCTGCAACACGGGAAGATATGGCCCACCATTAAAACTACAACAGTTCTTGGCTGCAGAGACCTGTAACTTTAAGCCAAACCAACCCACTAGCAGAAACTTAGAAGCAGAGAAATTCTACTCTCACCATCTAGCAGAAGCAGGGAGTAAAGTTTCATCTCAAAACTTCAGTTATACTAGGAGAAAAGGTGAGGTCAATCTTGAATGTGACTATTTCATCTTCTAGCATGCAGTAAGTATGATATCATGTTACGAGGGGGTAGATCACCTTTCAAACATCTAAGTCAATATCCTCAGGGCATCCACACAAAGTTCTCTATCCCATACTCAGAGGATCTGGGATGTCCAAATCCAGGTCATTATTTTACCAAAAGAGATTTGTTTTGACTAAACATTTAGATGTAGCAGAAGTTCTACAAAACTACTCCATCAAATTTTTAGTTTACTTCTAATTTCCATCTGCTTTTTTACTGAGAAAAATGGCATGTTTGATAAACTTGGTAAGTTTCTCTAGGCTTATACTGGGTCTCTGCTTCTGTGTTGACTGCAGGTTTTCTACTGTGCTTCAGCAGGATGCTAGTGCTTAACAAGAGCTAACCACACCCACCGTGTGTCTAAGTAGTTTTTCATATGATATTTTAAACACCTAACTTATTAGTGACTCTCTCCTCCGCTAGGATATTCTGATTTTACTTGCATTGCTTTCTGAGAAGCAGACTACCAAACTGGATAATATCAACAAAAGACTTATTGAGAAAATTTCTTCATATGGTAAAAAGAGAGGAAGTCAGAAGAGGTTGCAAGAGCTTATGGATTATTGTGCATATTTTAATTGTGTGGAAGGGAATCAGAATAAAAGGTTAAGTAGGAAGGTTCTCAGACTATAACACAGAGCTCAGAGCTCTGATGAAGAATTCTTTAGTCAAAATTTTCCATCCAAGATGTTTTACATTTTGTACATTTGGGTCTGTATTAATGTATGATGCTGCTATCAGTTGTAACTTCAGGAAACCTGTGGAGCATGTGGTTCATGGCTAATGAGATAGTAGATGACAGCACAGTGACCAGGACTTTTGTCCATTTTACTCCATACAACAGGAGATGTAGATTGAACATTTTGATTGCTGGCATATCATTTCCTTATTTTGAAATAACAGATAACATTAAACTAAGAAACAACATGATTTCTTGAGAATGGGAAGTCTAACTGCTCACTGGTTAATATACACTTAATTCACAATGCATCCACCAAGAAGTTCTAACCTAAAACATGACCAACACAAAAAGAAAGCTGGATTGCTTCACCCTCTGATACTTGTAAAATGTTATCTACCTAACACCACTGAATACAGCACTCTATTTCACAAGATGTAGTACATTTGGGGTTAGAAGTGCTCAGATATAAATCATACTTCTGCCATTTTCTGTCTATAGAACTGAGGGTAGAATTTATTTCACCAAATCCCAATTTAATATAAAATACCTTACACAAAGAATTTTTTGGGTAGAAAAGGATTTCATGGGATAAAATGCAGATCCTGACAGGTGCTCAGTTTATATTACTTTATTGATTTCTAGGGTAGCAACATTTACTAAAAACTTTGACTTTACACTGAAGCTAACTGAAGACATTTTTATGGCTTCTGTTTTATATGAAAACTTACATTAAGACACCATCAAATATTGAACTGTATTTTATGATACTTATACTCTAGGACGAGTATAATTTTAATGTTTTCATGCATTATATATATTAATCATATAAAACATTAACTTAGCATTGCATTTTAAACCTGCCTATACACCAGAATCACTGTGGGGTAGTTAAAAATATCCAGACTCTTGTATTCTTGCTCAAATACACATAAAAAGAAATTGAAAGGATTGAGTTTTGATGTGATTTTCAGTTGTCCAATTCAATACAATTTTATACTACAGATGGATAAAAATTTTCTTACCATATTTGGATAAAGGAAAAGGTATAATTTTCTGATAATATTGATAATAATATGTAAAGTGATAACTTTAAATATCATGAAGGACCATGTTTTCATTTTCTGGTTGTCAGGCCCTTAAATCAAGGTGTATCTGTGGATAAAAATGAGTTAGACATTGATAGCAGTTGTCAAATATTATGTGACCAATTACCTAAAGACTTAGAGACAGACATAATGCAAAATTTTTTATCTCATATTTTCTAAGGATCAAGAACATAGGTGCAGCTTACCTGAGTATTACTGATTCAAGGTCTCTAAGAAGGCTCTATTCAAATATTGGCCTATGCTTTGTCATATCTGAGCTCAGCTTGGTGAGGATCTGCTATTGACAGGCTTCAGGTTCTCATAGGTTGCTGCCTGGAGATATTGATTCCTTGACAAAAGGGCTTCTCTATCATTCAGTCACAACATGGCAACTGTCTTTCTAAATAATGAGCAAGTAAGAGAATCAGATAAACCTGAGTCAGAAGTTACAATCTTTATATATACTCTCAAAAGGACATCTCATAAATGAACTTAATTTGACATGAGTGGATAAGTCTAGCTACATTTAAGGTGGGGGGGGGATTACACAGGGTGTGGATACCAGGAAGCAGGGATCACTGAAGGCCATTTTAGAGGCTTCTTATGACAGCATTAATCTTTGATTTCAGTATTACTGCCTTCCATTTTTGAACCAATGGGCAACATCCCCAGTCCAATAATGGGCTTATCTTTTTCCAAAAGTAGATATTAGCAATTTATTCACTTTATTATTTTTTATATTGATATCTACTTTTGGAAAAAGATAAGTCCATTATTGGACTGGGGATGTTGCCCATTGGTTCAAAACTTGACTGGCATGTGTGAAGACCTGTGCTCAACAGCCAGTACTTGAAAAACAAAAGAAAAGCCCATTATGACCATATGCACTTCAGAAAAAGGGCCTTTATCTTTCCTATCTATCCTGTTACTGCAGAATAATAATGAATTTCTGTCTTAAAAATTACAACATGCCTAATTAGTTAATCTTGCTACAAAGTTGTCAACATGGTGATTTCTCATTTATCACAATGCCTGAAAACTGGCCCAAGGCCTCACCATTTCAAATCTGTTTTTCATAAGCCCACATTATTGGACTCAATTACTGCTGCCTTCCCTAGGGATATCCTTTAAAAAATGGACAGTAGAAATATCAGTTCTAATATAAATTCTTATACCTTTAAATCCAAGTGCAATTTGGCATATTTATAGGCTGATGTTTCAAGAGACATTCTGAATGTAGTTTCCTCTAGTTATTCAATCAATCAGGTATTTTATTGTCTGTCACTCTTTCCAATCATAGAAGTTCAAGGTATGTTTCTGTACACAAAGGATATCCCTCCTGTCTCACACAAATGACGTAGTCTGAAATTTTATTTCCCTTTGGCCCTTTTCTAACAATTCACCTCTTTTTTGAATCTAAGTCCTATCTCCATGTAAATTAATATATAAAACCTCCAAAACCACAATTTTACTCAAATATTAAACATTTTCTCTATGTAATCTCTTTTGCTGGCTAATATAAGCCCTTTTTAAATTGTTGCATATTTCTACAAAGTCATATGCCTTTTCCAAACTCAACTGAAATAGTGTATCAAATAATTAAGAAACAAATACTATTCCATTAGTAGCTGTAACAAAAATAGTTAATTTAGCATACAATGCTCAAAACATACATTAGACATTTTTAACACACTTGGATGAAGTCCACATATGTTAATTCATCTTGTTTCTAGTGGTGATTCAGGGATACAGACCTCCACAAATGTGCAACTTTGCCATCTTCTGTACTTGATTTTAGGGTCACTGTGATCCTATATAATGAAGCAATGGAAGGAGGAATAATATGGAGGATTGTCTCTAGCAAATGTGTTTGGGCCAATATTAAAAAAAAAATTTCATATGACTTCCATTCTTGTGTCATTGGCTATAACTCTTGAAGGGAGGAATATCAAAGAATGTTCATGTGTTTAAAAATCATTGCCATTATCTACAATATGTTGCACTACCTATTCTTTTTTAATATTTAAAGTTTGTCTAGGGTGAGATCATAATCCAGTAAGTAAAAATTTTAAATGCATGAGTAATTAAGCCAAATCAATATGGCATGTACTAATGTAAATTAAGACCTTAGATGCACAAATGAATAAGAATTAATGCTACCCATATGGGGTAGAAGAAAGGATAATACATTAAGCCATATGTTGCTAGGCATTGAAGAGTGAAATCTATGTCACTTATAGATTAGATAAAAAATATTTGCTAACCACTGAAAACTACCATAGTAACAATTGTGTCAGGAAAGAATTATTGACAAATGATAAACCAAGTGCATGATAAGAAAAAATATGTATATATCACACTCCATAAAAGACCCTTATTAATTATAAAGAAGAAATTATTTTGTATTTGAGAAATCTGGCAGACAATGTCTTAACTGAATGATCTCTTACTACCTCCCTAGTAATTGGAGGGATAAATATCAATGCTTCCTTATACAATGTATTGATGAAATGACATCACCTCCATGCAATGCCTGCAAAAATACAAAATCTAAATCTATTTAAGAGGAAACTGCCTCATTTGTACTTATGAGATTCAGTGATGAAGTTGTGAAACATTGCCATTGAAAAGTTTTGGTTGCTTATATTTTCCAAGAAGCAGTGGTAGGGAAACCATCAAGTTTTGGTAGGAGACAGAGGCAGGAGGCAAGGGAAAGCCTATATCCTAGCCTTATTTAGCATGTTGACTTAGAAGATAAAGAAGGATAAAAGGTTTAGAATTGGATAATTTCAATAATTCTGGTGGGCTTTGACTATATGAGTGGGCTATTGTCCCCTAATACCTGTTCTGAGATGATTTAAAGGAAAGGGACTGTGGGAGCTAGATAAAAACATGGTTGGGGGCAGCCCTAGATTGGTTAGTTTCATTTGAAAGGGATTCTCCCAAGGGAGCCCTCTGCTATCTCTAAGAATTGAAGAGCCTTGGGAAGGGCATACTTTCCCTAGTCAGTAAATGCACAAATCTCAGAACATAAAGAATATGGAAAATAAGAAAATATGGATAATACAATTGACCCTGTGATGCATGAGTGTTGATCATACAAACAAATCACAATTGGAACAGAGCCATTGGACAAACTCAAATCAGAATGGTTCTACAGAAAAAACAACATTGTAAACAACAAATAAAAGAAAGCTCAGTAGAGTAAGAGGAAAGGGACCATGGGAGAGGAAGGAGGCATAGGAAAGGGAAAGTACTGGGGACTAAATTGGAACAAATTATATATCATGCTTACATAATTATGTCAAAATAAATCCTAATATTAAGTATAACTATAATGCACTAATACAAAAAGAAAAAATATGAATAGCTTGTATTTTGCAAAAATGCCCAGTCATCAAATATGGGGGAAATATTCTAATGTGAAACACATCAGGAGTTAACATTCTTAAACCTCTTAAGGACTGGCCTGTGTATAATTCAGGCCAAGGTAGGCATAATTTAAGTTCCTTCATTCCATTACTCCTCAGTTTAGACAGGCTGTTATTCTAGAGAAGAGGAATGGTATGGTACAGAATGGGAACAAAAGAGGTAAATTGATTTAATAGGACCCTAGACAATGTAAATTCTCTCAAGAAGTGGAATGAAGCTTGCTTGGTTTTGTTTTTGAAATGTGTTCCAAAGTACGGTATTGTCAATTTTGCTAAGGCAGAAGGAATGTGAAGCAGAGGTAGTAATTTTTATGTCTACTTGATTAAAGCACTATCATGAAAGAGGAAGAAGATCCTTCATAGTAAACAGCATATTAAAGATTACTTGATCTGTAAATTCCCTCTTTGGGAGAGATTGTAAAGCTCAATGCACCTGAAAGGACCTAGGATTGATCACATTGGTAAGAAATCTTGATGAGTTTTAAGTCCTGAGGCATGAGGAATGTGGATGCAATCACCTGCTGTAATTCAAGGTGGGACAGTAGAAAATGTGACAAGAGTGAGAATTTGAAGAAGAGAAAGTCAGACTCACTTGTTTTTCAGTATTGGAAAACTGAATTATTCTTACTCTATAGGCAAATATGTCTGTCAGTGATATAGCTTCTCTTAATATCGAATTATACTTCAATTCCTTTGCATAGTGTATTCTATACTATCTAAAAGTAAGTTCTTACAAGTTAATTGACTGGTTTATGGGGGTTACCGTTCCTTAGAGAAGTGATTTAAAAATAAGAAAATAGTTTACTACTTTAGACAATCATGGAATCGTACTAGAGTATTATGTGGTAGACTCCTCTGTACAAAATATTAGTATAAATAAGATTCATTTGGAAAGACTCTAGGACTGCCATTTTCTTTTTTCAAATTTTATTTATTTATTCTACTTAGGTATACATGATAGCAGAATGCCTTTTGATTCATTGTACACAGATGGAGCACAATTTTTCATTTCTCTGGTTGTATGTGATATAGAATCATAACATATATGCAGTCATGCACGAAGCTAGGGCTATGATGTACATTCCACCATTTTTACTGTCCCCATGGCCCCTCCCCTGTGACCAAAGTTCTCCATTCTTCCCATGTCCTCCTCCACATTATGGATCAGCCTCCACTTATCAGAACATTTGGCATTTGGTTTTTTGGGATTGGCTTACTTCACTTAGCATGATATTCTCCAACTCCATCCATTTACCTGCAAATGCCATAATTTTATTCTCTTTTATTGCTGAGTAATAGTCCATTGTGTATATATACCATAGTTTCCTTATCCATTCATCTGTCAAAGGGCATCTAGGTTGGTTCCACAGTTTAGCTATTGTGAATTGAGCTGCTATAAACATTGAAGTGGCTGTGTCATTGTACTATGCTGTTTTTAAGTCTGTAGGGTATAGACCAACGAGTGGGATAGCTGGGTCAAATGGTGGTTCCATTCCAAGTTTTCTAAGGAATCTCCATACTGCTTTCCAGATTGGTTGTACCAATTTGCAGTCCCACCAGCAATGTATGAGCATGCCTTTTCCCCCACAACCTCACCAACACTTGTTGTTTGTATTCTTGATAATTACCATTCTGACTGGTGTGAGATGAAATCTTAGGGTAGTTTTGATTTGCATTTCTCTGATTGCTAGAGATGTTGAACATGTCTTCATGTGTCTGTTGACTGATTGTCTATCTTCTTCTGCAAAGTGTCTGTTCAGCTCCTTGGCTCACTTATTGATTGGGTTGTTTGTGTTTTTGGTGTTAAGTTTTTTGAGTTCTTTATATATCCTATCAGATGTGCGTGTGGCAAAGATTTGTTTCCAGAATGTCGGCTCTCTTCATGATTACCTTTTCTATTTCTGTAAGGAATGACGTTAGGATTTTAATTGAAATTGCATTGAACCTGTATAGCACTTCGATCAATTTAACAAAAGAGGTGAAAGAACCCCACTTGATCATGGTGCATTATTTTTTTGAATATATGTTTGTTTGCAATTTGCCAAAATTTTATTGATAATATTTGCATCTGTATTCATCAGGGATATTGGTCTGATATTTTATTCTTTGATATGTCTCTGTCTGGTTTTGGAACCAGGGTGAAAATCACCTCATAGAATGAGTTGAGAAGGAGTTAGAAGTTCTCCTTTTCTATTTCATGAAATAGTTTGGGGAGTATTGGTATTAATTCTTCTTTGAAGGTCTTGTAGAACTTGGCTGAGAATCCATCTGGTCCTGGGCTTTTCTTAGTTGTCAGGCTCTTGATGGCATCTTCTATTTCCTTACTTGAAATTTATCTGTTTAAGTTGTGTATGACCTTCTGGTTCTGTTTGGGTAGGTCATATGCCTCTAGAAATTTGTCAGTGTCTTCAGGGTTTTCTATTTTACTAGAGTATAAATCTTTAAAATAGTTTCTAATTATCCTCTGTACTTCAGTACTGTCTGTCATGACATTTCCTTTTTTATCATGAATTTTAGTAATTTGGGTTTTCTCTCTCCTTCTTTTTGTTAGGGTGGCTAAGGGTTTGTCAATTTTATTTTTTCAAAGAACCAGCTTTTTGTTTTGTCAATTTTTGGAATTGTTATCTTTGTTTCAATTTCATTGATTTCAGCCCTGATTTTAATTATTCCTGTCTTCTACTTCTTTTGGTGTTGGTTTGTTCTTCCTTTTCTAAGGCTTTGAAATGAAGAGTCAAGTCATTTATTTGTTGACTATTTCTTCTTTTAATGAATGCGCTTAATGCAATGAACTTTCCTCTTAGCCCTGCCTTCATGGCGTCCCAGAGATTTTGATATGTTGTATCGGAGTTTTTCATTTATCTCTAAGAATTTTTTTTATCTCTTCCCTGATGTCTTCTGTTATCCATGCATCATTCAATAGCATACTATTTAGTTTCCAGGTGTTGGAGTAGTTTCTATTATTTAATCTGTCATTGATTTCTAATTTTATTCCATTGTGGTCAGATAGGATGCAGAATAGTATCTCTATTTTTTTGTATTTGCTAAGACTTGCTTTGTTACATAACATATGATCTATTTTGGAAAAGATCCATGTGCTGCTGAGAAAAAAGTGTATTCACTTCTTTTTTTTTATATTTATTTTTTAGTTGTAAGTGGACAGAATGTCTTTTTTTTTGTTTTTATGTGGTGCTGAGGATCAAACCCAGTGCCTCACGCGTGCTAGGCGAGCACTCTACCACTGAGCCATAGCCCCAGCCCCGTGTATTCACTTCTTGATGAATGGAATACTGTATATATGTCTGTTAAGTCTAAATTATTGTTTTATTTAGTTCTATGGTTTCTTTGTTTAGTTTCTGTTTGGAAGACCTATCCAGTGGCAAGAGAATTGTGTTAAAGTCTCCAAGTATTATTGTGTTGTGGTCTATTTGATTCTTGTAGTTGAGAAGGATTTGTTTGGTATATGTAGATGCCCCATTGTTTCGGGCATAGATATTTATAATTGTTATGTCTTGTTGATGTATGATTCCCTTAAGAAGTATGAAATGTCCTTCTTTATCCCTTTGCGCTAACTTTGGTTTGATGTCCACTTTATCTGATATGAGTTTGGAAAATCCTGCTCATTTATGCAGTCCATGTGAGTGATATGTTTTTCCTCCCTTTCACTTTCAGTCTGTGGATGTCTTTTCCTGTGAGATGAGTCTCTCGAAGACAGCATTTTGTTGGGGCTTTTTTTTTTTTCCCAAGTCTGTCAGTTTATGTCTTTTAATTGATGCATTTAGGCCATTCACATTCAGGGTTATTATTGAAATATGATTTGTAATCCTGGTTATTTTTGGCTTTTACCTTTATTTAGTTTCTCCTTTGATTTCCCCCTGTTTTTTAGTGTAATTCCTTCATTTCTATATTTTTATTGTTGGTTGTCCTTTCCTCCTCATGGAATATTTTGCCAAGCAGGCTGTGCAGTGTAGGCTTTTATGCTGTAAATTCTTTTAACTTTTGTTTAACATGGAAGGTTTTTATTTCATCATCAATCTGAAGCTCAGTTTTGCTGGATATAAAATTCTTGGTTGGCATCTATTTTCTTTCAGAGTTTGGAATATGTTGTTCCATGATTTCCTGGCTTTTAGGGTCTGGGTTGAAAAATCTGCTGAGATCCAAATTGGTCTCTCCCTTATGTAATCTGAATCCTCTCTCTTGTGTTCTATCCTTATTCTGTATGCTGGGCATTTTTATTATAATGTGCCTTGGTGTAGGTCTGTTGTAGTTTTGTACATTTGGTGTCCTGTAAGCCTCCTGTATTTGATTTTCCAATTCATTTTCCATGTTTGGGAAAATTTCTGACATTATTTCATTGATGAGATTGTGCATTCCTTTGGTTTGAAATTCTGTGCCTTCGTCTATCACAATAAATCGTAGATTTGGTCTTTTGATGCTATACTATAATTCTTATCTGTTCTGTTCATGATTTCTATTACTTTTTTTTTTTTTGGCACCAGGGACTGAAGTCAGGGGCGCTCGACCACTGAACCACATCCCCAGCCCTATTTTGTGTTTTATGTAGAGACAGGGTCTCACTGAGTTGCTTAGCACCTCGCCGTTGCTGAGGCTGGCTTTGAACTCGTGATCCTCCTGTCTCAGCCTCCCTAGGTGCTGGGATTACAAGCGTGAACCACCATGTCTGGCTTGTTCTATTCATGATTTCTTATCATCTTCACTGTATGGTCAACTTTATTTTCAAGATTGTACATTTTGTCTTCATTATCCGAGGTTCTGTCTTCCAAGTGATCTAGTCTGCTGGTGATGCTTTCTATCAAGTTTTTGGTTTGATTTATTATTTCCTTTATTTCAAGAATTTCTGATTTTTTTTAACAGTCTCTAGCTCTTTCTTAAAGTAATCTTTTGCTACCTGTATTTGCTTTCTTATGTCTTTGTTAGAGTGATCAATGGTTGCCTTTATTTGCTCTCCTATTTCTTTGTTGGATTGATCAATTTTTGCCTCTATTTGCTTGCTTAAGTCATTCTTTAATTTGCAGATCATTTTAATTATGTACATTCTGAATTCTTTTTCTGACATTTCTTCAACTGTGCTATCAATGGATTCTATTATTGTAGTATCTATGTTTATTTGGGGCACTTTCTTCCCTTATTTTTTCATGTTGATTATGTATCTTTCTTGCAATGATGGTCTGAGGTATTGTGGTTTCTATCCTATAATCTTATAGTGACACTACAGACTACCTGCATCTCACCTTGGAATTTACTTCTAGTCCCCAGCAGGTGTCCCCAGATGGATGCTACTTCCACTAAAGATGGTAGCATTGGTAGTGGAAATACCTCAGGAAGGCAGTGGGTGTGGCCTTGGCTGGGCTCCCTAGGTGGTCTTTGGCTCTCTCCTGTGTTCCTGCTGGGCAGCAGGAACTCTGGTGCAGAACTGGGTACAGTCCTGGGCCTCACTTTGGTCAGGTCTCTCACAGGGGTCCCCTTATGCAGTCTTTACCCTGGGTCTGGGTTCCCCTGTGGCTGGTGGCTAGCAGTTTGGGTATGCCCTTGGCTGGTCTCCCGAGGTAGTCCCTGAAAGCGGTCTTGGGCCTTCTCTTGCACTCTCGCCAGTTGGCAGAAACTCTAGCTTCCATTTTCTTGGTCTTTAATATTTCAAGGATCTCAAGAGTTTCTGACTTCCAGTATTTTAACAAGATTCCCAGTGAAGGCTGCAGTAAGGAATGTTTAGAGCAAGCTTTAAAAACTGTAGTTAAAGTCCACCATGTGACTTCATAATAGATGTCTCTTATTATTATTGTCCAATTCATTTAGAAAAGGTAGCAGCAGAATACTTTTTATGAGGGCAGACTTGAGGTTTTGAGAATACTCCATCAAATATTTGGTACAATTAAAGATATAAAAGAAAAAGACACTTTAGAAAACTAAGTTTACCTTTATTTTAATCTAGAGTTTTGACCATATCTTTACAAATGCATAGTTAGTCTAGTAAAGATAGGAGTAATATGAAGATGATGCAATATTTTTTGCTTAGAACAGGGGACCATATGTCTCACTTATTTTGTATCCACTTTGAATTCTACTTCATCTTCTTAGGGACAAAAATAACATCTTCTTTCTAAAGTATGAAAGGAGTAAAGTACAACTTAATTTCAGAAATATGTGATAATTTTTTTTTAACTAACAAAATGTACATATCATTTTGAATGCTACTGAAAACAATATATTTTAACCTCTTTGTCATTCTCATTATTCTCTAACATTCTTTCTCACAATTACCATGGCAATGTAGATTTGATGGACATTTTAATATTCATTTTAAGGTGGAATAGGGGAAAAAAATCCGGGAATAGTAATTAGAAAAATATATTATATGAAAATGTAAATTCAAGAAAACTCTAAATCATTTGCACATGACATAAAAGTAGAGAGCAGAAAGTATATGTGCATAAAATGAGAAATCCTTACAAAAAAACAAAGTATCAGCTGTGAATATATTTGAAAAATTTTGGACCAAGCTTTGATATTCCAAATTTTTAAATAAATTACAAATAAATTTTAAATTAAATTAAAAATAAACAAGAGCCAAGATGTAGAAACAAATAGATAAGAAAATGTGGTGGGTGTGTGTTTGTGCCTGTATGTTTGTGTATGTATAATAAAGTATGCACAAATGATATAAAAACTTACGTTAATCTTAAAAACCAAAGAGAATCTGCCATTCTCCACTATATAGATTAACCAAGAGGGCATTAAGCCGGACACATTACTGCATAAGCTCACTGATGTGTACTATAAGAAAGATAAGAGATATGTCAAAGAATACAGAGTAACAGATACGTAGCACGAGCAAGTCTAGAGATCTAATACACAGCATGAAGACTGTATAAGTGTATTTTATTTGTAATATTTGTTAAATAAGTAGATTTTTCTGCTTATGTCACAAAAAGAAAACATAATTATGTGAGATGATAGATATATTAATATGCTTTCCTGCAATAACCAATTATTATTTTGTGTATCTCATGTTATATTGTGATCTAATATGCAAAATATGATAGAGGATGATGTACCTTCATTAACACATAAGGAAGAAATTGAGAAATTTTTTTTTTAAATTTTTTTTGTAGATGGACACAATGTCTTTATTTTATTGCTCTGTATGTGGTGCTGAGGATCGAACCCAGGGCCTCACGCATGCGAGGCAAGTGCTCTGCTGCTGAGCTACAATCCCAGCCCGAGAAATTGAGAAATTTTATTAAAGCACACAAGTAAGACCAGAACAAAAGTCCTACACACTCCTGTAGTTCACAGTTTACTGACAGTGAAATATAAGTTCTTTGCAGAGTACTTTGATAACAATGAATAAAATTACTAATTTGGTGTACTGTTCATTAGGAATTGAGTTTCTGGAACTTCAACTTTCTGGACCTTTAAGGAGATGACTGTATGTGAGCAAATACATACTTTATAACAGTGATCATTACAATATTAAAAGGGAACATTTTCATACAGCCCATGGGTCTAAAATTAACAATTTGTTTGCAAAAATAATTGTAAATAAATAACCATTAAAATAATTTGTTCTAATTAAAATACTTTTTAGTTATTTAGAATAATGGAGTAAAATATTTATTTTCTCAAAATGTTTATAGGATTCCAAGTAAAAAAGCTATAAGGCATTACAGAAATGTGAAAACTGTATGCAACTTTTGAGAGAAAATATAAATATCAAAGCTATGGTAATTAATTAAAAACATTTTTCTTGGAGTTCTATCCTAAAATATTGTATTCCGTAAAGTCATAGGGATTAAATGACTGTTAGACACCAATCATGGTAGAGCACAATGACAGAATAGTAAACATGACCTCAGCCACTGTGGAAGAAAGAAATATACATTCTAACCCTAAAATCATGTGACAGGTAAGACACACGTCATTAAATGTTGCATTTATGATAATTGTATCAGTAGTAACTGTGATAGCACTGGCTATGGTAGTAACAGTAAAATTGAAATTAAACAAAAGTTGTTATGACAACTCCAGACTTGATGAAATCACTTTGTTAATCAGGGTTATAGTTCTGGATTCTTACCACACAATATCGGAGAATAAATATGTTTAAAACTTTAAATAACCTACAGTGTAGTTGTATGGACAAAACATGGTCCATTAATTATGATATCCCCCAAATCAATTAATATTTAGCATGTAAAAGTTCACAATGAATCAATATTTTCATAGTCAACAATCACATATTTGTCATGAATTTGTAGATGACTTTGTAAACCTCCTAATGACAATGCATTTAAACTGACCAATGTCAAATAGTCAGTTATTTTATTTGCATAGTGTTAAACAGATTGAAATGTTTACCTTTTTTCCCTTCATGTAAATTTGATGCGTATACTTCAAGTGCATAAACACTAAGATAGTGTTAATATTATTTTATGACTGTTTGGCATGAAAGTCAATAGCATTACCTTTATCAAATATTAAAGGTATTTCAAAGATTAAATTAATTGCATAAAAGAAAAACTACATGGTCTTCTATATGAAACTCAAATGAGTTTGTTCTATAACCACAAATACATTAGTGTAAATCCCAAAAATATAGTATACAATTTACCCAGTGTATACAAAGACATTTTAAAAAATCCTCCCTTCTCAATTAACTTGCATTGAATCAGGAGGCAAGTCTATTTTCTACTCCTTTCATTTTCATTTTATACCTGCCCACCTTTCTCGTGTTTCCTGCAGACTCAGGATTGTCAGAGGTTGATAAATTGGTGCTTTCACTCAGAGAATCTCCCTTGCCCTCTAAATCCCCAATCTATCTACTACTATCTTTGATTCCTGACTACGAGGCTTTGCAGGATATTCTGTCAGCACTATTCAGCTCGGTTGAAGGAGACAGGTTTGCTACTTCAAAACATTTGTGCATGTTAAAGATCCATATTTTTTAAGCACTTTTTCTTTCCTCTGTTTTTTTATTTGTAGCTAATTCTTTTTGATTCTTCTAGCTGTATTTTGTTTAAATGGCATATTAATTTTAATATTTACATTGTGTTGTTTAATGACAGTTTTTGCTTTCTCTTTCAGTAATGCATGTCAGCAGTAGAAATAAATAATAATGACATTTTCCTAGGGCAAATAAATAAATAGGAAAATAGATGTAGTTAATTGTTTGTTGATTTAATCAAAGAATACATGCAGTGATTTTTGTTATATTAGAAAAAGAAAAAATCATAAATATGACTATTTAGAAAAAAATTTTTAAATCTAATATATAAATATTGATTCTTTTGGTAAAATTTTGATAAAATCTTGATCTTAACATTTATGAAGTAAATAACTTACTTTAAGTAAACAAAGTCATTTCAATAAGGAAATCTTTCTAAAATATTGTTTAAAATGTTTTCTTTTTTATCCAATATTGACTTACATTATAATGCAAAACACTTTAGCATTAAAACATATGGACTGTGGTTGGGAAACAGCTGCACGGTGAACTAGAGATGCCATAACTGTTATGGGTGAAAGTGTCCTCACTCAAAATCCATCTATCTGTAAAAGATATACAGCCTTCAATGCTTTTAATGAGAAGGCAAAAAGTACCTACCATAAAATCGACTTTTTTATGCACATGATATCTATGATTTAATTGTCTAAAACCTGAAACTATTGTATTCTATGCCTCGATACTCTGTTATAAGAATATGTTCTGAATATTTATAGTAGCTTTTCATAGAATAATTTCTAAGGCAATATTTCTCTAAAAATGTGGCTCATCTTCTATCTATTTTCTGTACAATTGATTTGGTAATCATACCTACGATTATTTCTACGGTTTTGTTTATTTATTTATTTTTTAATCAGAAGGAGCTTCTATGCATTTGTCAACTACCTGAGATTTTCAATATGTTTATACAAGTAGTCATTCAAATATGTGAAAGTTTTAGGTACACAGAAAATATTTGAATGCTTTATCATCTGATTTAGTCAATAATAACCTAATTCTAGCTCAATTAAACCTCCAGAATATGTTTTCTATGAAACATAATTGTTTCTGGGTGCAGTGGTGCACGCATGTGATCCTAATGACTCGTGACGCTGAGGCAGGAGGATTGCAAGTTTGAGATGAGCCTCAGCAAGACCTAGTCCGGAAATCAAAACTAAAGGGGATGTAGCTCAGTAGTGGAGCACGCCTGATTTAATCCCCAGTACCAAAAAGAAAAGAAAAGAAACAGTTTTCGGAGTGAATTTCAGTGCCCATTTTGGTTTATATTACTAACTAGCAAGGACATACTTTTAACTGAGGGCATAAGTGGAAGAGAAAATGATTGACATGAGCTAAAAAATTGAGGGTGACTTTAACATGAATTTCATTAGAATTTCTGACATGCCACACTATATGCTTAAGATATCTATTAAGTTAATGTATCTTGTCCCATTACATATTGAGTCACACAACTATGTAATGAAGGATTAGTTTTTGAAGATTAAACATCAAAATTACTAAAAAAAATTTTTTTGCAAGAGAACAAAATCAGAGCAATCTTGAAATTAATTTTTTAGTGCACCAATAATAACTGGATCAAATTAAGTTAATGATATAAGAAATATTGAACATAATCTTTTTTTTAAATAAAACAAATTTTTTTATTTAAAAAAACAGCAGTTCTTGAGAAGATTGCTTATTAATGGTATCCTTTTTAAAAATATTCTAACAAATATGTTTGTGATTAGCTTTCCAAACAACTGATTTTTTTTTCTCATAGTGAGAGGCATAATTCAAAGCAAATTACTACCCTGGGCCTACTATCTAGAGTGTCTTCTGAATCACTGTTGGTCTTTGGAGTATTATTTTTGCTTTTTCATGTTTCCACTGAGTATTTTGCCATTATCAATTATAGCTTACACACCAAGATTCTTCTACCATTTCAAACCTCTGAGGAAACAAAGTGAGATCACTGCCATTTGTTGCCCCCCAAACACTCAGTAATTTCTGCTATTTTATTATGTTGTAAACTTCTACTGGTTTAGTTGCCCTTGAGACACTATATCTTGTGATTCCCTTACCCTGAGTCTAAAGAACCAATAAATCTCTAATCTGCTTTCAATGTATAAATGAGCTCTGAAGTCACAACAGGGATCAGATCAGCTTTACTTTACTTCAAACCACTGAAATTATATGTTTTAAAGGGATTTTTAAAACTTGGTGAAGTCACATATTATATATTTCAATTAGTCACTATGGATGGAAATGTGCATCTAAAATCAGTTCTTAAAACACTAAAATATTAGGTGTACACGTGCATGTGAACTTACACCCTTTATTGAAAATTGTTGATGTTTAAATTCTTTTCTTCTTGCATTGCTGCTTTGGGAATAAGAATTCTTAGACTTAGAAAGGGAAAAGAGGCAAAAAAAGAATTAGCATAAATAAATTAAAAGACCTGTTCATTAGTAAAGGGAAGTGGAACCCAGTTTCAGAAATTTAGGTCACTTTTGAAATCTTTTATTATTAAGATATTTTAAAGTATTTGTCCTAATAATATGTATTATTTATTATCTTAAATTGTAAATTTATTGTGTGTATATATATGTATTTACATATGTATTCAATTCGATGTCAGGAACATTCAACTCTGCTGAAGCATCAACTTAAATTGCATAACTTTGGTATAATTTAAGACAGAGTTCCTTGTAAATACTATTATTTTTCTAATATGATTTCAGAGGCAACAACCTGGGAGACAGGAAATGAACAGAAAGAGTACTACAATGAAACAAGTAGACTCTTGCATAGACCTTGGCCAGAACCCTGCTATAATCTCAACTCTTTAGCCTTGGAGAAGCTGGGGCAGAATGAGAATTGAATACAGCTTCACTTGCTTCAGCTTTCCCCATTAGAACTTTGGTTACAGATCTATTGCCTGTAGGTATCAACTTCTATAATTTCATGTGCTCAAGCAATGGAGGAAATCTGTCCCAGTGAGGATGCTGAGATAATCATGAAAATCCTGAAACCATAAAAAGAAAACCCAAAGGGTCATTCCATTGACCTTGTTTGTCTCCTATATAGTTGATTAAGAAGACTCTATTTGGAGCTTGACCACTCATCTTGGAAGGGGTAAAATATTATAGGGAAGTAGTTTAACTGGCTTCTGAAGTTTTTATTCATCAGTAAAACTTTTCTGATATTATTCCATTGGTAAAAGAAAGCCATGCACTCAAGCATGAAAGAAAAAGCACCCTAGTGATGAGACATGGATATTGGGGTATATTTATAAAATTTAACAAAGCCTCTTCTTCCTCCCATTCTTCTTTCATCTCTTAAATTGACTACACATGGAGCAAACCTAAATTTCTGTTGCAACATTGTTAGTACTAAGTGCTCATATGTATATTATCATTTATATCAGTCTTTTGTAGTTGGATTGAATTGATGGGATATGTGTCCTACTGAGGCACTTCAAGTTATTTGGCTTCTTCTTTCCTTTCTATCTTCTGGATTTTACCTGTCAAAACTGTAGCAGCTTAAGGATAGAATGTAGGAAACTAAGTCCCTATATTCAAGATTGACTCCACTGGTGAGTTTTCTGTGAACGAGATATCTTTCTTGCCCTATAACATTGTAATTGCAGGGTTTATTGGTTATCACTGCAGAGCCTGATCCAAATCAACTAATTCACTTGCCCTCCATTCTGAACTCTTAAGTCAGGTTTATCTCAAAAACCAGCAGTGGTATATTTGGTTACTTTGATACTAATGTTATTGGGCTAGCAGAACATATGGAGTAATAGTACACATTTTGATTTATTCTCCTTTGCTCAAAAAAGTTCAACAAAGTTACACAAAGTAACCCATATAAAAACAATGCAAGAAATCCACATAAAAACACTATAAGGCCTCAAATATTTGCAGCTCTCAGCCATTTAAGTCCCCTTGAATTAACAAGAAAATTCCTGTGTCAACAGAGAAATTAAAACATAAAAATATTCTCTCTTGTTTCAACAGAAATAAGTTAAAAACAAAATGTCTATGTATGTTTACTTAATTTGTTTTGACTTTTTAAACAAGGAGCATCTTACATTTAATCAAATTTCTGTTTGCATATTTACTGAATTTTTAATAAATACACATTCACACAACAAACTCAAATGAGCATACATCTTTTCTTTCAGAACCCATACGTTGATCTAATAATTTAATGATCTAGTTAATTTATTCTCTAGATGTTTCTCACTCTAGAAGGCAAATTTGGCAGACACTGTTGTTTCCTTTTTCCTAACAGAATCCTGACATCATTTGACTCAAGTTATTCTGACCCAGCTCTCAAATCCAGTTATAAATTGTGATTAATCAAAGTGAACTCTGATGTTCCAAACCTTACATTAGAGGATAGTTTAAGAATATGATTGTAACTATGTTAGCTAATCAGTCATGAGAACGTATTACCTGAGGATAATCTAGGTAAATTTATTCACTCTTCTGAATAACTTGGCCATTTCCCCATTTGTGTACATTGTGACATGTGGCACAATTCTAATTATCTTGATACCAACACGATGATGATGATGGCAACACTTCACAGTGACAAGAATAGAGCAAGAGGAAAAAAAAGAAAAGCACAGATGAATTGTGCATGAATCCTTCTTTAGCCAAAAGTTCAATGTGCTTAACTTTTCAAATCACCCTGAATCCAGATTTATACACCGTGACATGATTAAAGACACTAAATGTAAATGTATTATAAACAAAGTAAATGAATTATTTAATGGTGAATGAACACTAAGCTTGTATTAAGAATGCCTGGCTTTGCTATGCTACATCCTTTACTAGTGTTGAGTCAGTTATTTAAGTTCAATTAGATCTTAAATAATTTTCAGTGAAAACAATTATAAAGACTTAATTGCAAGAATTTCTATAATTTGTATATAATTTGAGTGAATTAATATGCTACATGTCCTAGTACATATTTGAAACTAAATGTATGTGTTTGTGTATGTGCACACACATGAGTCTATGCTGTGGGGAATAGAACCAATGGTCTTATGCACTTGAAGCAGGTGTTCTACCACTGAGCTACATATCAGTGTACCTTTTTATTATTTTAATATATTAACAATAAAATAAGTTTTGAAATTGTCAAATACCTTTAAAAAGTGTATTGCATATTTTGATGTAACACACTTAGTATTATGAAGGAATTTTTGAAAATCACTAATGGATTTTTTTAAAATTAAGTGACCTTTTGGTTATTGAAAGATAGCAAAAATATTAACGAAGCAAACGGTTTATTAGCTTGATTCCTAATACAACAAAAATCATCTAAAAGTTTTGAATTGCATAAGAACAATTGTTAGCAGGTATCTAAACCTGAGCTCTATTACCTCAATGATATATCTCTCTCTTTTTAAAGATGCAATTGTACACGTTAAATTTATAGTGGAGACCTATATTTAAATATAGACTACCACATAATCTAAAATAAGAGCAATTACCAAAAGGAATGTTCAATATATTTTCTGTCCTTTTGTTCATAAACTTTTAATGAGATTTCCTTGGGGGCATGAGAGAGTTTCTAACTTTGTGAAGGATATATCTGAATAGGTGAATATGCACTCACCATTATTGTGGAAGGAAGTAAGATTATAGCCATTTATGTCTCCTGGGATTAAGGAAAACCACATTGGGACCCTCGAACTCTCTCAATCTAGATAGAAGTGTTGTATTCTAACACATGTTACATCAATATTTTAGTTTTTTTCTTATATTCTAACACACAAAACAGTCACATCTTAGTTTATTTCTTATAATCTCATATACTTAACACCCATCTTAGTTTTTTTTCTTTGTAAATTAATGATATTTGCCTCCGAATTGCAAAGATTCAAAACCTTAGCAAGGATGTAGCAGAATTACCAATATAATTTAGGTATTCACCTCTGTCTTATGTTTCTTTTTTATTCTGTTTTGTTGTTGTTCTTTGATTTTTGTCTTTAGCACACAAGGAACAAGCTCTCATTTCTAAAAGTCAGGCTTGCCATACTTGCCTTGGTCTCCTGTAGCATTAGCTGTAATTCTCTCTTCCACATGTACAGAGTGTTGGTACTGTTTGAGCTGAATATTTCAGCTGTATTTTAGTCAAGTTCATGGCACATCATGTACTTTTCCCTTCTCATGCTCTTTAGGACATCAATCCTTCTTTTGTGAATACTGTTTCCTTCTCTTCTTGGAACTTTATTTATATTTCAGTTTCCAGATAAAATATCTTCTGTAACTCTTCCAAAAATTACCCTAGGCAGATTTAATTAATCCTAGCTTTGAATTTTTGAATTCTTGAATGTTCCCAGCATTATAAAATTCTATCACATTTTGTTATATAATCATACATGTACATACAAATACATATATATATATATACATACACACACATATATATTTGAAATAGACATTAGTTTTTAATATGGATATACCAATCTACATATTAAATAAAACAAATGACCAATGCATTTATATACAAATTGCAATAATTATGTGTGACAGAATGCTGAATGCTGCCAGCAGTGTGGAAAATTAATTGTTCATTGCTAACATTTGAATGGTTTTGTTTCTTCCAAAATTAATTTTGAAACATCCTCAATAAACAGTGTTAAGAAGTAAAGGTGTTAGGAGGTGATTGACTCATGATGACTTTGTCCTCATAAATGGACTTAAATACCCTTATAAAAAGGCATGACAAGGACTTTGCCTCTTCCCGCCCTCCTGCCTTCTACCATGTAAGGATGCTTTGTTCAGCCCCTTCAGAGAACGCAGCAACATTCCTTATTGCAAGCAAAGACATGACCTTCATAAGACATCAAATCTGCTGGCAACTTCATCTCGGAACCTCAGCCTCTATAGCTGTGAGAAATAATTTTTTTTTTTTTATAAATTACCTACACTCAGGTGTTTTTATATGGCAGTATTAATAGATTTAAGTTATTTATAAAAAATGACCCCAGTGGGCAGCTGGCACATGCATGTAATCCCCACTACTTGAGAGGCTAAGGAAGAAAATCATAAGTTTGAGGACAGATGAGCGATTTAGTGAGACTGTCTCAAAACAAAAATAAGAGTAACTGGAAATACAGCAGTGTAGTGCTTCTTACCATTTATGAGGCCTGGGTTCAATATTCAGTACTGCAAAAAAAAAAAAAAGGGAACTTAAACATTACAAATAGACAAATAGGTTAACATATGATAGGAAAAAGAATGAAATAATAATGGTTGATTAGCAAATATCCTTATATTTGAAATATGCCAGTATATATTCTATAATTTCCACAATACTTGACATTTTTCACAATCATCTTGTTGTTTTTTATAAAACAACACAAAATATCACAACCTGCAAGAAAAAAACTCAAAGATTCTGAAATCTACATGTAACATTTCATTAGAAAGCAAAACCCAATGTTTTAGATTTCTAATTTACTTAAATAATAATTATGCAATTTAGCATACATTTAAAGTCAATGATGTAAAGTTCATAAAGTTAAGTTACAAATAATAAAGGCAAGATGACATAATGAAAAATTTGATTATGAGAAAGTTTTTTTCATTAAGGTTTTAGAATGTAGCTCAGGTGAAGAACACTTGCCCAGCATGCATGTAGCCCTGGTTTGATACTCAGCACCAAAGAAAAACAACTTATTTTCATTAATAAAAAATATATATACATTCATCTTGAAGGTTCATGTCATTTGGTTATGGGTTTTCATTGGGAAGGAGATTTCATAAAAGCCATAAGTATTTGTATGTCAAAAGTTTTGCTAATTTTGGTCTCTTAACCAATGAATATTTGGATTATCTCATTTTCAATTTGCACTTAACTTATAATTTAGTATTTTACTATTTCAAGCCCCACTAAGATCTTTTGTTTTTATTAGTTCTAATAAAACTTCTTTTTTATTAGTTCTAATCAGTTAAACATGACAGCAGAAAGCTTCTCAATTCATTGTACACAAACAGTAGTTTTTCACTTTTCTAGTTGTACATGAAGTAGAGTCACACTATTCATGCAATCATACATGTACATAGGGTAGTGATGACTGTCTCATTCTACCATCTTTCCTACCCCCATACCCGTTTCTCCACTCCCCTTTGAGCCATCCAAAGTTCCTCCACTCATCCCATGCCCTCCCACCATTATGAATTAGCATCCACTTATTGGAGAAAACATTCGGCCCCTGGTTTTTTGGGATTGGCTTATTTCACTTAGCAAGATATTCTCCAACTCCATGCATTTACCTACAAAGCCATAATTTTATTCTTGTTTAATGCTGAGTAATATTCCATTGTGTATACATACCACAGTTTCCTCATCCATTTATCTATTGAAGGGCATCTAGGTTGGTTCCACAGTTTAGCTATTGTGAATTGAGCTACTATGAACATTGAAGTGGCTGCATCACTGTAGTGTACTGTTTTTAAGTCCTTTGGGTATAGACCTAAGAGTGGGATAGCTGGGTCAAATGGTGGTTCCATTCCAGGTTTTCTAAGTAATCTCCATACTGCTTTCCAGATTGGTTGTACCAATTTGCAGTCCCACCTGCAATGTTTGTGTCTTTTCCTCCACATCCTCACCAACACTTATTGTTGTTTGTATTCTTGATAACTGCCATTCTGACAGGAGTGAGATGAGATCTTAGAGTAGTTTTGATTTGCATTTCTCTAATTGTTAGAGATGCTGAACATTTTTTCATATATTTGTTGCTTGATTGTTTATCTTTTGAGAAATGTCTGTTCAGCTCCTTAGATCATTTATTGATCGGGTTGTTTGTTTTTTGGTGTTAAGATTTTTTAGTTCATTATATATATTGGAGATTAGTGCTCTGACATCAAAAATTTGCTCCTAAAATGTAGGATCTCTTCACCTCATGGGTTGTTTCTTTTGCTGAGAAGAAACTTCTTAGTTTGAATCCATCTCATTTATTGATTTTTTTTTTTTTTTTTTTTTTGGTTTCAGGGATTGAACTCAGGGGTACTTGACCACTGAGCCACATCCCCAGGCCTGTTTTGTGTTTTATGTAGAGACAGAGTCTCACTGAGTTGCTAAGCCCCTCACTGTTGCTGAGGCTGGCTTTGAACTCATGATTCTCCTGTCTCATCCTTCCAAAGTGCTGGGATTACAGGTGTGCGCCACCGTGCCTAGCTCATTTATTGATTCTTGATTATATTTCTTGTACTTTAGGAGTCTAAGATTATTAAAGAGGTAAATTGCATGATCTTTAAAATACTCAATTAATTAAAACCTATTTAAATGGGACACAGGCCAGTATGATTCTAACTTCCCACAGAGTTAAAACTATATAAAAAAAAAAAAATTTTTTTTTCACTAACCTTTTATATTGTAATTTTGTATATACCTGAATTAATAGTAGTTAATATTGCCAAAATATAATTTTTAATAGTATGTAGTGAAAGTATTATGAACCCACACAACCTCTTTAATAAACCATTTAAATAATTACATGTGAAAAATTACTTGAAATTAATATAGAAGATATAATTTCCAAAATACAAGAAATTTACAAGGAAATAGTTTGTAAATAAGGTGCAGAATCAATATTTATTTAGCATATGACCAAAAGAAAGTGTTCTTTTAAAATAGCATTTTACTATGTACAAAATTATCATAAAAATTAATAGTTTTCAAGGATTAATATGAACATGTTATTTAATATGAAATTTTTAAAGATACTGAATAATTCTATATGTTCAGGTTCATTAATGGTAATCTCTGTACCTTCATTCTTTAAACAACCATAGAATAGGCTCTTACAAATTCAATGGTTTGGAATTAATAATGGAGAATTAAGAAAGCACATCAAAGATCTTGATTCATGCAGACATAAGTGTACCCTATGTGAGTGACAATCAGAAAAAAATGTGATCATGAAATCTTCTAAGGATTATTACTTTAAAACAATTTTGCTGTTAAGCTTTACTAATATACATTGTTTGGCTCTGTAGAATACATTGAGCTGATCTGTGTTTGTGCAGGTTACGTTAGTAGTCATTGAATTTTTGAAGTCTACTAAACTGTTGATTCCTTCTGATTATAATTAGTATTGCTTCATAAAGTATCATCCCAACTGAGTGGACTAAACTTTATTATTAGCCCTCTTCCAAATTGAATACTAACAATTTCTATAAAAGAAAGCAAAATGTAATCCAGTTTCCAGCCCCAGTCAAGACAAAGCACTAATATTTTCACCAAACACAAAAATAAAGTTATAGGAACAGTAACAGAACTTAAAATTTCAAAACAAAAGATGTCAGAATTAATATGGAGAAAGCTACTAACTTTTTGAGACGACAATGGATGTAAACAAGGCCTTCACATGAATGAACTGACTAAGCAAATGCACTGTAATAGACTGAGCATTATCTGTAAATGACAATATGTGCCCAGTTGAAGCTGAAGTGCTGAAATAGAAAATATGAAAGGAACATGGTAAACTAGGATCAAGAGTTTTTGCTTAAGTGTAGAGTTTGCAAAATTCCTATGGGAGGATGAGCTTAGAAAAGGATTATTAGTATCCAAAGTGTTATACTGGTATAGTTTGATCACAGTGTTATCACACAATCAAATCATATAGCATATAGATTTTTGAGTTCAGCTTCTGTTAGTTAGCATGACATTTTTGATATTTATTTACAGGGCTGTATATGTCAATTGCTCATTCATTTTCATTGTAGAGTAGTATTTCATTATGTATTTGCTTATGAGTTCATCAGTTGATAGGCACCTGTATTAGTTCTAATTTTAGGTGATCTTGGGTATATTTGCCTACATATTTTTGTGTGTCATAAGCTTTTGTTTATCCATATGAATATCTACCTTTATTTTATTTGTTTATTTTTATGTGTTGCTGAGGGTCAAACCCAGTGCCTCACAGTGTTTGTGCCAGGCAAGCACTCCACCACTGAGTTGCAGGCCCAGCCCAACTACTATAGTAATTTTTAATAAATTTAAAGGTTTTACTCCAATCACTAACTTCTTCCCAGTATGCATAACACTTTTAAATATAATATAGTAGCTGGTTACTTTTCAAAGACTATCAATCATAAATAAGTATATGCCAAAGATTAGTTTCAGCTATGTTATTTTAGTTACATTTTATAATAGTTCCAACACATTAAGTAGGCATGGAGATAAAGTAGCAAAGTTTAACAAGTTGGTTGTATTGAAAATTTAAAAAAAAAATTGAAGCTCATGTAAAAATTATGGTTTTATGAAATGAATACAGAAAAAGAACTATCAATTTTCTATTAGAACTCTATCAGATATATACTTAAATATGTAATCTCTATGAAGCCAATGAATTCTGTATTATTGTAGGCTTTCTTTTCTATTTCCTTTACACTCAAAACATAATTATATTCAAGAATGTCGAAGAACCATGTAAACACCAACAAAACATTTTATGGGAAATTTTCTCATTGTAGAAGAAATACATCACTTTATATTTGGATGGCTTGATACCTAATAACATATTTCAAATAAATATTGGATTTTTTAAAAATCCATTTTATTTAAATAAACATTTTATTAAATTGCTTATTAACTCAAGGTAAAGTAAAATAATAGTGTTAACAAAATTATAAAAGGTGATTTGTCTTTAGCCTCATATTTGGGGATTTAATAGGAAATAATGTGTATTAGAGCAGAGGCAAAGCTCTGCCTAATAAGGGATACATGATTCTCAGTTTTGGACAGTTTTTGTTCTGTAAGTGTATGGGTCAGTATCATTAGGGTCACTTTTTCACAAATGAAGCTATAAAATAAATGTTTTAAATTAAAAATAAACATTGATATTAATATTACTATTTAAATATCCCCAAAGAAAACAATGAAGACTTATATTATGCATATCAAAAACATATCCTTTAGGTTTTATTTTAGATATTTTGAGACTTTTGTGCTGCTACAGACTCAATGGTGTCCTCTAAAATTCTTACCTTGAGACTTTCCAATGTGAACTTATCTGGAGAGAGAGAGGGCCCATAAATAGATGATTAAGGTAAAATGATACCATAGAATCATTCTTGATAGGAATAGTGTTTTCATAAGAAAAGACATCAGACAAGAAGGTATTAGCACTTGTTCTTATACTGGTAGCCTCCAGAGCCTTGCAAAAATAAATGTCTATTGTTTTTACTGCCCCCAAGACTATTATAGTATTTTGTCCTTTCCTATCACACACAGAACCTTACCATTATTTCCTATTTAGGGGATCCTATATGAATTTTGCTGTATCTATTAAATTTGGTATTGAATCTTAGTGATGACAGATTTGTTATATATGAGTGAAAAATCTACAAAAATTAACAACAAAGGAAACGAATGACTGACTGTATCCCACAGGCATGTAATTTTCAGTGGACTTTTAAAGCTTCTCTTCGATAGTTCGGGTCCAAAACACCTCAAACATATACCATTGATAAAAATACATACACATGTACATACATACAAACAAAAGTTAATACAATATGTCTATCTAATGTTATATAACATAAAAAGTTATAATATGAATTGTCTTGATTTATGAAATTAATTTACTAATGTTTAAAAATATGTATCAGAAATTCATATTTTTAAGTATATATCTGTATATTAGAGCATATGAAATCAATATATAAACATGTCATTGTGTTCACAATCTTAGCCTCCAATGAGCAATATTAAATGAATTAAAACAATTTAAATTTCATATACTTCAAAGAAAAACTTATTTATAATAAGTCAATGATACAAAGAAATAATGTTAAATTTCTTAGTTTTGCCAAAGTAATATAATAAGAATAGTGTATATTTGCATTTGGCCTTTAATATGTTAAGGATTAGAGTTTTCCAATTACAAAAGGGAAAAATCCCTTATAGAAACAAATTCTTATCAGAACTTTGCAGAAGAGAAAATTTTTTTCCCTCCACTCATTATAATTTGTCATACTTTCATATTACAGTGTCTGATGAAATTTTACTTTAATGACAGAAATATTGATTTATTAAATAGAGTTCAAAGATGTATAAACTTATTCTACCAAATTACTGTTATAAGCTTGAATGTTTCTTTGAATACACAGAGGAAGTGTAATGAAAATTAGAACAAAAAGAATATTAAAAATAGCCATCAGTGAACCACATAGTCATTGCAATATATTTAAAAGTAATTATAACATTGATGCTGAGTTTTTAAAAGAAGCTCCCCAATCTGCATACATGAATAAAAAATAATGTACCAATATTAAATTTAGTATATATGAATTGTAATACATCAAATTGAGATATAAAATTTGAAGGTAGCATAATAATTACCTTTTAGTAAAATAACCAAGGAAAAATTATATGAATATGCAGGCAATATACTTTCTTTTATACATTGAAATTCTTCAGACAGAACTGCAGATCATTTATAGAAATATAAATTAACATAATATCCTATCTTTTCACATCTTTACATTAGTGAATGTGAAAATAGTATGTAGATGAAAAGAATGTAATCCAGAAGCCATAAGAAAATGAAAGATTAAGGTGTAGCTCATTGTCCCATTCCTAGAAGCTGCTGTGGTTGTATATGAAACATTTTCATTTAAACAGGTTTTAGTCAAACATTTCTTTCTCTTCTGTTGCATATGGAAAAGTAACAAAGTAAAAATGTGCAAAAGGTATTACCATATGCTCTTAGAGGATGGGATTCTATCAGTCAGCCAACAAGAATAAAGAGGAAAAGAGGTAAGTAATCAGTCAGTAAATTCTGGAATGCTACTTTAGTGCTTCACACATTAACCAAGTATTACCTCATCATCACACTATTCACTGGGGACTTTTTTTCCAAACCCAAGAGTTAGATGGATTCTCTCATTCCTTTAATTTTTTTTTTAAATTGTGATTAATAAAAAGCAAACAACATAAAAATTACCATCTTAATGATTTTTAAGTGTGAAGTTCAGTGTTTTCACATGGTTGTCAACTGGATCACTGGAACTTTTTCATTTGGCAAAACTGAAATTATATTCCCTACTTTTAATGTTTCTACTAGTGAATTATAGTTTTACATAATATTAGGGTTCATCTGACACAATTATACATGCAAGAAATGTATCTTGCTCCACTTTATTGCCTACTAGTTCATCTTTCCCTTCCCTTCCTCCTCCTCCATCCTTTTTCTATTGGTCTTCCTTCTATTCATTTACATTTTTTTAAATTGGTTCCTTATAGATATATGTAAAGGAGAAATTAACTGTGGTATATTCATATATGTACATAGTATAATTTGGTCAATTTAATTCCACCATTCTCCCTTTTCCTGTCTCTCTTCCCTCCCTTTCTATCCTCTTTTTCTACTCCACCGATTTCTCTTTTATTTTCATGAGATTCCTCCTACCCACCTGTACCCCCCTTTTTTTCTTATTATGATCTAGTATAAAAGAGAAAACATTGAACTCTTGACTTTCTGAGTCTAGCTTATTTCACTTAGCATGATGTTTTCCAAGTCTATCCATGTGTCAGCAAATGCCATAATTTTATTCTATTTTTTTTTTTTTTTTGGTAGCAGGGATTGAACTCGGGGGTACTGGACCATTGAGCAACATCCCCAGCCCTCTTTTGTGTTTTATTTAGAGAGTGTCTCACTGAGTTGCTTAGTGCCTCACCATCGCTGAGGCTGGATTTAAACTCATGATTTTCCTGTCTCAGCCTCCCAAAGTTCTGATATTACCGGCGTGTGCCACTGTGCCTGGCTCTATAATTTCATTCTTTATGAATGAACAAAACTGCATTGTGCATACATACTGCATTTTATTAATCCATTTATCTGTAGATAGGAACCTGGTTCCATAGTTGGCTATTGTGAATTGTACTGCTATAAACATCTATGTGCCTGTATCACTAACGATTTTAGTTCTTTTGGATAAATGCCAAGGAATGGAATAGTTGGGTCTTATGATTGTTCCATTTTAAATCTTTCGAGAAATCTTAATGCTGCTTTCCAGAGTTGTACTAATTTACATTCCCACTAACGTATTACAATACACTTTTCCCCACATCCTCACCAGCATTTATTATTTGTATTCATGATTGACATTCTAAATAGAGTGAGGTGAAATTTCATGTAGTTTTTATTTGCATTTCCCTTATTGCCAGAGATTTTGAACATTTTTATAAATATTCCTTGGCCATTTGTTGTTCTTCTAAGAAGTGTCTGTTTAGTTATTTTCCCCATTTGTTAATTGGTTGCTTTTTTTGGTGTTAAACATTTTGAGATCTTCACATATTGTTTTTTGTTTGTTTTTAGTATCAGAGATTGAACCCAGGGGTGCTTAACCACTGAATCACATACCCAGCCTTTTTTAAAATATTTTGAGACAGGGTCTTGCTAAGTTGCTTAGGGCCTCACTTAAGTTGCTGAAGCTGGTTTTGAACTTGTGATCTGCCTGCCTCAGCCTCCCTACTCACTGGGATTATAGGTGTGCACCACCATACCTGGTGAGTTCTTTATATATTCTGGATATTAATCATCTGTCAGAGGGCAGCTGGCAAATATCTTTTCTTGTTCTATAGGCTCTCTCTTCATGCTCTTAATTGTTTGCTGTGCAGAAGCTTTTTAATTTTAGGTTGTCCCACTTACTGATTCTTAATTTTATTTCTTCTGCTTTAGAAGTCTTGTAAAGGAAGTTGATGCCTGCATCTATATGTTGGTGTTTTAACTCTACATTTTCTTTTAACAGTTGCAAAGTTTCTGGTCTTATTCCTAGGTGTTTGTTTCACTTTGAGTTGACTTTTATGCAAGGTTAAAGATAGAAATCTAGTCCATTCTCCTAAATATGGATATCTAGTTTTCTCAGCATCATAGGGATATAAGGGAATTACACTGGAGAAAATAGGGACATAAAGGACTTACCTCAACATTTTAAAGACTTTATATGACAAACCAATGGCCAACATTATGCTGAACAGAGAAAAAACTGAATGTATTCACTCTAATATGAGGTATAAGACAAGGATATTCACACTCATCACTCTAGATAGAGCAGTCTGACAAGAAAGGGAAATTAAAGGGACACAGAAAAGAAAGTTACATTGTCTCCATTTGCTTATGATATGATCCTGTATCTAGAAGACCAAAAAAAAAATTCCACAAGAAGAGCTGATAAATGAATTTAGCAACTAGAATTCAAGAGCTGATAAATGAATTTAGAAAAATACCAGAATTCAAGATCTCATATATAAATCAATTCCTTTAATATATCTAATAATTAATCTGCTCAGAAAAAATAAGAAAATCTATCCCAATCACAAAAACCTCAAAAAATACTTGGGAATAAATCTAACCAAGTAGCTATAAAAGATCTGTAATGAAAACTACAGAACATTGAAGAAGACTATAGAAAATGGAAAGACCTCCCCTGCCTAGGATAGGCAAAATTAATATTGTCACAATGGCCATGCTGCCAAAAGCAATATATGGATTTAATCCCCACTAAAATACCCATGACATTCTTCACAGAAAAGTTCTAAAATTCATTTGGAATAATAAAAGATGCATAATACCCAAAGCAATCCTGAGCAAAAAGAGTGATGCTGGAGGCATTATGATACCTGATCTCAAATTATACTAGTTTTAGTAAGAAAAAACAGCATAATATTGGCATTGAAAAGAAATGGAATAGACTATAATACACAGTGGCATATCCACACAGACACTCATTAACATGTGACAAAGGTACCGAAAGCTATGTTGGAGAAAAGATGGCATTTTAAACAAGTGTTGCTGGGAAAACTAGATATCCATTTGTAGAAGAATGATACTAGACCTATGGCCTTTAACCAACTTATCTTTCCTCTCTCAACCTAGAAACTGGTAGTTACCATTACACTTTCTGTTTATATAAATTGACTACTTTAAATGCCTCATATTAGTGGGATTAGACAATATTTTTTTTCCTGTGATTGTCAAATTTCACTTAGCATAACATCCTCATAGTTAATTTATGTTGCAGTATGTGGCAGCATTTCCTTTCTGATTAAGGATAAATAATAGTTCTTCATAAGTATATACCATGCTTAGTTTTTCCATTCATTGCTTGATAGACAGTTGAGTTGTTTCCATGTCTAGGTTATTATGAATCGTGCTTCCATGAGCATGAATGTGCCAAGAATTTTGGCATTTTGAGTGGGATTACAAAGTGGATATGAATCAAATTGCAAACATAGATGATGTCATCATTTCATATAATAGGCTATAAGGTTTAAGATTAATATCCTTAAACATATATATAGTCAAGGATGAGTTGCAAGAGAAAGTATTAAATGGGGATTGTCACTAAAATGGTATTTGAGTAATATGTGAGATTTATACTACAGAGGGAGTATACCTAATCTGAAATTATCAAGGCCAGAAATATTTTCGATTTCAGAGTTTTAAATATTTTAGGATATACACATATATATAATGGAATATCTTGGGTATAGGAACTAAGTCTGAATCCAAACTTTATTTATGTTTCATGTATACCTTATACACATAGCCTGAAAATAATTGTATACAGTATTTTTAATGCAATCATGTTTTGACAGTGACCAAGCATATGAAATCAAATATCAAATTTTCTACTTATAACATCATGTCAGTGATCAAAATTTTCAAATTTGAAAACATTTCAGATTTTGGATTTTTGTTTGTGGATGCTCAACCTGTATAACTCAATATAAAAATGAAATAAATGATTATATGAAAAAAATGAGTTCCTATATACTAGCACTGGATAATTACTAATGAAATTTAAGGAAGGAATTTTATTTGCAATAGAAAAGAACAACAGGATTCCACAGGGACTATTTATTCCCAAATCATCTGTTTTCTTCAATTTTCTCTTTAATGCCGCTTTAGTCAGCTTTGTAACTCTTTAACTAAAATATCTGACAGAAACAGCTTAGAAAAAGGAATTTTTACATAGGGCTCATGTCTTTAGAGGTCTCAGTCCATGGACAATGGAGTCTAATTGTTCTGTGCCAAGGTGAGGAAGAAGATCATGGGGAAATGGTACAGCAAAAGGAAATTACTCTTCTCATGAATGGCCAGGAAAATGGATGAGGGTGGGGAGGGACCACAGGGAAGATGCATCCTTCACAGGTACACTCACAGTGACTCACTTCTTCCAGCCATACCCTGCCTGCTTCTAGCTACTACCATACCAGTCCATTCCAACTAGGAAGGACTATAACTCTTTTATACCTCTCACAAGCCAATTATTTCAACTCTAGACATTCCTATATTAAAACAGGAGCTTTTGAGGGACACTTCATATCCAAGCCGTAACAGTCTTCTTTGGTCCACAAAAGCTCATTTACATCTCACAGAGTTTGAAAATGTATTTAGTCCAACTCCAAGAGTCCAATATTCTTAACAGTTGCAGAATTTCCCAAAGTCCAAGTCCAAAATCTCCTCTAAAAATCAAGGTCAACTTGGCTGTGAGTCCATCTAAAAACCAAAACAAGTTACATACTCTCAGGGGCAGGGTTGCAGGGATTCTAACCCTGCTATACTTTTCATAGCTTCAAATGCATTCCTTTGAAATATTGGGGGAAGCCTCCATGACCTCTTAACTCCAAAACTCAGCATTCCTAAAGAAGCAGCATCTCATGGATGATGGCAAGGTCTTCTGCCACCTTCAGCACTAGCTGGGACCCCTGGGATGATGACAACGGCCTTTGAGTCTCTGGATATTCAATGATCATGAAACAGCATCTTAAACCCCTCTTTGGAAGCAGATTGATCCTACATTCCCTTCTCAAAGGAATTTTTATTTCTATAATTTTGAGCCTGCAAAGAGTGTGCTTTTGTCAATTTTCTCTGTGCAAAGTACTTCATATATCTTTAGCAGCTATATTCTCTTCAATAATCACATCTTCCTTTGACCCAGTTTTCTATACTTTTCTGGCCAAACTGCAAGTTTTTAAAATTATTCTGCTCTGATTTCTCCTTCTGTTTCTCCCAGTAAACCTGGCTAAAAGCTGTCAGCAATATCCATGTTATTGACTAAATGCTGTGCCATGTTGAAATTTCTTCCACCACATTAATTAGTCTATTAGTTTTAAATTAAGCCTCACACAAAGTCTCAGGACATGGGCAAAAGGTAGAGAACTTCTTTGTCAGAATGTACCATGACTAGCCTCCAGTCCAATTTCAAATAGAGTTCACATTTTCTTCAAAAGTCTCATGAGTACAGTCCACATTCCTATCAGCACCATAGTCTTCTGAGTTCCCACCAAAATTGTCCATTAAGACTCACTTACCACATTCTAAGCCTTCTCTAGACTGCATTTTCATATGTTCCCAAATTCCTCCTGCAAATCACCCCTAAAGTCTAATGAACCACATGGTCACATTAGTTACAGCATGACCCCATTTCTGGTATGAATGTCTGTTTTAGTCAGTTTTGAGCAAACGTGAACAAAATACCTGATAAGAACAATTTAGATAATGAAATGTTTATTTGAGGATCATGCTTATAATAGAGGTCTCAGTCTATAGTTACTCAAGTCCATTGGTCTGGGTCCAAGTTAGGCAAGGCATCAAGGGGAAAAGGTACAGTAGAGGAAAGCTGCTCCCCTCAAGGCTATTCAGTAAGCAAATAAGGAGAAAAGGCCACAGGTAAGATGTGCCCTTCCTAGGCATTCCTGCAGTAACTGACTTCTCTACGCATGTTCTATCTGCCTAGAGTTACTACCAGGTGCATTCAAACTATATTTGATTGATTAAGTCATAGTTTTTACAATCCTATCATTTCCAGTCCAGATATTCCTACTTTTAGAGGACATTTCACTGTCTCCTAAGAAAATAACTTATTTTTGTCTCTTCACTGTGTTAGTTCTATTCCATCAGCATTAAATAACTTCAGTTTTAATTTTAATTTTTTTACACTGTGTTGACTCCCTCTTTCTTTTAAAGTATTTTTTCCTTAAACTATAATCTTTCTATCTAGATTATTTGCAAATATGTAAGTTTATTTTAGTTTTCTTTCCTCTATAAGTTATTTGTTGGATGATTTAAGTCATTTTATTAATATTTATTAATCAATCATCACTATTGTTTTAATGTGAGTTGATAAAATTTCTTTAATATAATTAATATGCATTGTTAAAACAATAGTGTGGATGCTTTACAATAAGGTCATTAAAGTTTTTCTAGAATTTCAAAATAGTCTCAATTCTATAAGATTCTGCAAAGGCCAAAAACAATGTATGAATTTGGTTCCCCAAATTTTATTGTTCTGACCATGTCTTAGTGCTTTCATTTTATACATTATGGATGGAAAATTTAATAAAGGGGTTGCATGTTCATAAGATTCTTTTTTCAAACTCAGTAAATAAATGATAATACCATAAACATATGGTGCATCATTTTATATATGCAGAATTATTATTAAATAATAAAGTTTAAAATTTAATAAATTATAGTTTTTTGTTAGGAAATATAAGTGGATATTTTGTGAATTATTATTTTATTTCTAATTACATTATTTAGACAGCTAACATTCTTCATATATGCTTATGACGAAAAAGAATTTAACTTTTTCTTCTCTATTGTTACAATAATACTCTTCATAAAGTATTAATTAAATTCCTCAAATAATGCATTTCTTATATTGCTGAAAAGCAGGATTTGTTCATCAGTTAATGTAGCATATGGAAAATACAAATTATAATTCTATATTGTCATTGATTTCTGATTAAAAAGGACATATTTTCTATTAAATTTAACATAGAAATAGCAAAAATACAGTTAATAGTTCATTCAGAAGTTCATCTAACAGAAAATAATTCCTGTTCACCTTTCAATAAATATAAAATTTAATCATGTACCTGACAACTTTTCTTTTTCTCCAATTTTTCCTTTGAACAAATTTATAATACATGTATTCTTTACCTGCTATTTAGTAGGAACATATATTATAAATATTTTAGAGCATATTCTTTAATACAAAACTGTAAAGCCATGCATAATACTCATTTTTGTGTAAGTAGTTTTTCAATGTTTGTTATTTATTCTCCACATGTATTAATAGCACTAAAATGAACATATATGATAAGAAGTCTTTAAATACATAATTTTAAAATTTCTCACTTCCTGAGGTTGATTTGTTTGGCAAAAATATTATAATTTTTTAAAATAATTTTGACAAATGCTACAAAGCACCACTCTATTTCATAAGTTTATTTCAGTTCAAATTACCACATTTTTGAAATGTAAATTATGTTTCCATTTCCATAAATATTAGAGTAATTTGAGCATAAGTGACCTCATCTCTTCAGAATAAGGCAGTTGCTTGAGAAATTCTATATTAAAAAATCACGGGATATGTTCTAGTAGCACTAAAAACTTCCTAATGGAAATGAAGTGAAGTGAACTGGAAAGGCTTGGATGGGATCTACTCCTGAGTAACTATCTTTCCAACTGCAATTACCTGGGTAATTCATGCAGGCAGAGTGCCATTTTCTACATTGCCAATCAAGAGAGTTTCATGTCTTTTAATGAAATTTTATCATATTAAGTATGATAACTTGAATAAATTTTTTAAACACATAAAACTCAAATGTGTGTGTGCATACACAGAAGATAGTTAAAGTTACTAACTTTCACAAATAATAACTATTGATGATTGATTTAGGGCACCTTACTCTACTATTAACAATATATGACATATTATGGTGTTAATTCTAGCTTTTTGTTGTTGTTGTTATCTGAGATTTATAAACTATCCTTTGTGTCTTTTAGTCTTCCCAGAACTATTTCTAACAAACAAGGTATGACAAAAGGTAATGTATGAGAAGAGCATAAACTTTAAGAATAGTAAAAATCAATTAGTTTAAATCTTAAATGTTAATACTTTTTCTATAATTTTTTAAAAATATTTGATTAATTGCTGAAATTATATTCAATCCTAGTTCTTAGTTGCAGCATTGTTGAGGCAACAGAATAAGATCATAAAAAAACACTAGAGATATGTTTTTTGTATTTAATCCCTTGCATACTGGGCATTTCTATGATAGACCTCAATTACACTTGCTCATTTTATAACATAGTTTCTCCAAAATGTGAAAAGCTTTTCGAGGGTAAGTCCCAGGTATCTGCATTTGTTGTTGTTTGTTTGTTACTCCAGAACCTAATATATTTTAATATATATGATAAAATTAATTAATAAGGCTTTAATGAATAAATGAATATTTGGGGCCCACTTAAAATGTTATCACCAATCTATGTAGCAGTATGGAAGTGTCAGATTTTAGAGTACTTCTTACATTGTTTGTCTTTTTACCATAACAACAAAGCCTTTATACAGAGCCCTTCATTGTGATTGCAAAAAGAAGCAAAAGACAGATTAAAGAGTGGTTTATAGTTAAGCCCTATGGAGAGAAATCATAAAGAATATTAATTACCATGAAAAAACTTTGGGACAGTGGTTATGAAGCAATATGAAGATACTGTAAATTCATTTATGTTTATTGTTGCAGTAAGTACACTAGTGTGAAAGGAGAAGTGTTAGCTTCAATGAACTATCTACTTGCTAATTTCTGCAACAAGCAGGGTCTGATTTCCTAGTTCCTAGAGCCAGTGCTAAATGAAATTTTAACCTGCAGATGTCATGGTACAATGTGGTTTTCTCTTTGCTTGGTGATGGCTATGTTTTTTTTTTTTTTTATTGATTGTTTCTATGTTAAGAAATGTACATAGGGCATGTAGGATATTGATTGGGAAGTTCCCAGTTCTTAGCTCCATTCAATGCTTATGACTTTTGTAATGTACCTTATTTTAATGTAGTAGACCGAAGCAGTTTCACACTGAGTCAAAACCTCAAAAACACTGCATGCTTAACCTGCGTTCTGAACTCTAGGCTCTGCCATGAGAATACATGTGACCACGTCTGCTAAAAGAGGTTGAATTATCCAAGCTGATGACGTAAACCAGACAGTCCCCAAATATCTGCTCAGCACTACTCTACTATACTTCCAATAGATTTCTTCTTCTTATCATGAGTTTCCATGAAATTTAGGGATGCTTGTCATTGTTTCTTCAAATACATGTTTTTCTGCATATGGTAATAGAAACTCACATGAACAAAATAGATAAATGTAGACATATCCTTAATGAGCTTAACAAAAAATCAGCTTAAATGGATCATATATTTAAATATAAAACACAAACTTATAAAATTCCTGAATGGTAACAGAAAAATATACATGCCCTTGAACAAAATAAGGTATATGCCACAGAACAATTAATGTATAAACTGAACTTAAGAACACAGGCCATATAATAGGAATATATTTATACACACACACACACACACACACACACACACACATATACATATCATATACATCAGTAGTTTCCAGGGGCTGGGAAAAGAAATGATACAATTGGGGAACAGAGAAATTTTAGGGCAGAGAAAATACTCAATATTACACTCGAATTTTGGGTATTAATACAAATTTATCCAAATTCATCAAATGTACAGCACTGAGAATGAACCTTAATGTGAACTATGGACTTTGGATGATAATGATGTATCAACTTATGTTCATCAATTGTAAAAAAATGTACCAGTCTGGAAAAGGATATTGACAGCAGAGGAGTCTGTGAGTTTCAATGAGAAGTTATAGGGGAATTTTCTTTATTTTCTACCTAATTTTTCTGTAAACCTAAAACTTCTCTATAGCAGTGTGTTAAAAATAAGTATATGTCCTATGCAATATTTGCTATGACCATGTTGTTTTTTTCTTTTCTTTTAAAATGACATCTTGTCTACAAAAAATGCATTTCATATTTTTATGAGTTTTTTTTTTTTTTTTGCATTTTGGAAACAGTATTGTATTTCTTGTCATGATTAGGTTTTGTAAAACTTTGTACTATTTGAACTCTGTTTTATTTTATGACCTAATGTTTTTATAGATAGGTACCTCAAATACATAAGAAAATATTATTTGTGGTCTTATAAATTAAGAAATTTTTCATTCCCTAAAATTTCTTTTGTGACAGTTCAAGAAAGTTTTTACAATGAATATCTTATATCTATGATGCAAATTTCTGTGTGAAGAAGTGTGAGGAAGTGTTTCAAATAATTGTGAGAGAAGGAAGTCAAAGAGCTTTTAGTTTTTCCTTCACCATTTGTTTCAAAACCATACCCCAAAGAACTCACAAGCAAAGAATTTTGCTTTAGCTCCCCAATTTAAGGATAGGTACTGAATATGAAGGCATTTGTGAATGGTATTTAAACCACAAAGGAAAATATTTAAATTGGAGGACATTTTAAATTGATGAAGTCATCTATATAACAAGGAATGCTGCTGTAGGGCGAAAGGCATAATGTCAATTTTCAGATACTTGTTCAGTATCATGGGATTTTCAGCCATAGGCTTGGAATATACATCTCTTGTCAGAAAGTCCTAAGCTCATAAAAAAAAGGAGACATTTGATGGATGTTTCTTCAGCTTTTCATTTCCAGAGCAGGTAATTATATAAATTTGTGACAATCATTGTGTTGCTTTAGAAATGAAATACCTTAGCACAGCTGTAATAGTTTGAGCATCATGTTACTGTCATCCAAGAAGTTGGTACCACTTTCAGGATAAAAATCTTCACATTGAAGAATACTGTGAAACCAGACCTGCAATTGTTAGACTTACAAAAAATTAAATTTATTTTATTTTCTGGGCTTACATATCATAGATATAATTAGGCATAATTAATTAGGAAGATAGATTTATATATTATTGGCCCAGGAAAAAAATCCTGGCTTTATAACTTTCAAACTTGGAATGATGGTTATTTCTCTATACCTCAGTTTCTTCATATTTGTATAGACATGTTAATGGTTTCTTCTGCAAGGAAAGTACTTGGAATAGTATTTGGCATAATAAATAATCAAAAGTTAGCTATTGTTAATAATATTAGTGATTTTTTAAAATAACTAATATATCTATGATACTTTCTATCATTTTTTTGAGAGATAACATTCTATTCTTCAAAAAGTAAAAGATAAGAAACAATTGTAATATTTATGATTCTCTTTCTAAATTGCTGACCATTAACAGAAATTGATATCTCCTAGATCTAAGAAATTTATTTACATACAGATTTTTTGAGGGGGTTACCAGAAATTGAACTTAGGGGCACTCAACCACTGAGCCACATCCCCAGGCCTATTTTGTATTTTATTTAAAAATAGGGTCTCAGTGAGTTGCTTAGCACCTCGCCATTGCTGAGACTGGCTTTGAACTCATGATCTTCCTGCCTCAGCCTCCCTAACCACTCGGATTATAGGTGTGTACTACCATGCCCGGCTACATATAGATTTTTATACTTTCTGAAACGTTTCATTCTTATTCAATATCATAAATATTATCAATTAGTTATTACAAATGTTCAGCATGCTTATTGTTAGTATTTTCATTATTAAAATTTACCCTATAAAATATATATTCAATAGTTTTAAAACAACTTTATTAATTATTAATTGATCCAACACTGCCAACATTTTCTCAAGAATTTATCCATAACTGCCGAAAATAGATTTCAAGTTGAAAGCAAAATATAAATGCTAGATTCATATTTGTATGACTTAAATGTCTTTTAACAAAGCCAAGCCAATAGAAGTGGAGAAATTTTTCCAGTTGCACAAGATTTTAAGTATATACAACAACGAAATGAACTATTTTTGTCCAAATGACTATAGACTGACATGTTTATATCATATAACCTTCTACTACCAGATGTCAATTTCTAAATTATTGCATCTCCCTCTAGTTTTGCATTCTTCTACTTCCCTAAATATTTTTTATTAAATGAACTTACCTCATATACCTTATACCACACAGAAAAGTTTAATTTTATTTATATAAAAATCTAGAAAATTATATGAATAGAAATTAAGATATTTAAAGTAAAATCACACATTAAATAAAAATATACAGGCAAATAAAAAATATTTCCTTTTTTCTTTCAAGAGCATCAAAAGATAATTGACTATTTGAATATGACATAAATATTACATTTATGTATTTTGTATTTCAGAAAATGTGAAATTAAAGTTACAGTTAAAGTAGCAGAAAAGTAAAGACAGGGAAATGAATATTGAGTTTTCACAATCAAAAAATGAGAGTGGTATAAAATATCTGGAGATAGAAGTAATATTCTTGTCATTCAATGTTTTATTTAGATTTTTAATATCTTTAAGTATAATTTGCATATAATAAATTGCACACATTTAACATGTACAATTTGATGTCTTTTAAGATGTTATCAAAATGAAGATATTGACATGTGCCTTATCTCATTAGTTTTTCATTTTCTTTTATAATCTTTCCTTTTCAACATTTATAATCCTATGCTCAATAAGTATCACTATACATTAATTTTAATATTCTAAGATTTTAAACAATGGAGTCATAATCTATTAAATATTTTGTTGTTCCTGTTGTGGTGGGGTGGTCTGACTTCTTACACTCAGTATAATTATTATGAGATTCATGTATTTTCTAGGATGTATTTTTTTCTACTCAATAATATGTCATTGCACAAATAAGTCATAAATTTGTTCATCAGTTGATGGAAAAATTGTTTAATTTTCAATTTCTATGTATCAAAAAGTAGTTATGTATATTCAAACACATGTTTATGTTGGGACATATGCAATCATTTCTCCTGAGAAAATAACTAGGTAGTGAATGACTGGGTCCTACAAAAGGTGAATATTTAACTTTTTAAGAGAATGTCAGATTTCAATATAGGCATTTTACATCCCTAACCACAATAAATGGGAGAGATTGTCCACATTCTTGCCAAGACTTTGTGTGGTCAGACTTTGCAAATTTAGTCATTCTGATAGATACAAAGTGACATCTTTTGTACCACTTATTGTACGCTGTACTTTGCAGTACCCTTGTGATATTAGTGTAATAAACCCTTCTTGGTGATAATGCATTATTTATATTATGTATTGTTGGATTTGATTTACAAAAAGTTTTTGTTTAAAATGTTTTTATATATGTTCATATGGGATAATCTATAGTTTTCTTTTCTTATATTATCTTCCATTTTGCTGTTAAAATAATTCTGACTTTATAGAATAAGATGGAATATAATTCATCATTCCTAATTTGGGGAGATTTCTGCTTTATTGTTTGATATTTGGTGAAATTCACCAATAAAGCAGTGTGGCCCTAAAATGTTCTTTGTGTGAAAAATTTTAAGTACAAGTTAAATTTATTTAATAGAAATAAGACCACTCAAGACCACGTGCTATGGTACATGCCTGTAATTCCATCGGCTCTGGAGGCTGAGGCAGGAGGATCGTGAGTTCAAAGCCTTAGCAATGGCGAGGTACTAGGCAACTCAGTGAGACCATATCTCTAAATAAACTACAAAATAGAAATAAGTTGGGGATGTGACTCAACAGTCAAGTTCCCACTGAGTTCAATCCCCAATACCAAAATAAAAAGAAAAAGAAAAGAAAAGAAAGAAAAAAGACTACTTAGGTTATCTAGTCTTAAAATAATTTGGGTAATCTATGTTAATGAATAACCAAATAACTATAACAAAAACTTGAAATAATGAATTTATAAAGAGAAAAGGTTTATTTTAGCTTACAATTTGGGGGGTTTCAGTCTGTGATTGTTGGTCCTGTTGTATAAATGCTTATGATGAGGCAGCACATTATAGGGGGATTTTGTGGAGGAGCAAAACCAAGTAGCACATGGCTGGAGAGAAAACAAACAGGGAAAGACACATACACCTAATCACCCAATGACCTCTTACCAGGCCCCACCTCTTAAGGTTGCCACCACTCCCAACAGTGCCAAGCTGAGACCACGCTTCTAGCACATAGGCTTGTTGAAGACATTCAGTTTCAAACTAAAGCAGGGACTCTCTCTCCATCACATGTTGTAGAATTATTTAAATAGGGTTGGTTATTCATAATATTTACTTATTACCCTTTGAATATTCTAGAATCTGGGGTAATATCACATTTTCATTCCTTATCAAGTTTTGTCTTACTTTTTTATTTGTCACCAGGTCATAGGTTTGTCAATCTAAATGATTGTCTGAAAGACCAGACATTGGAATCTTTGATTTTCTATGTTAGCTTTTAGTTTTGTATTTCAATGACTTCTGATTTTGTTTATCATTTGGTTTTTGTTTATCATTTTTCTTTTGTACTATTGGCATTTACTACTATAAATATCCCATTAAGTCTTTCTATAATGACATTCCACAATATTTTTTATTTTTGCTTTTATATTCAATGTATTCAATGTGCTTTCTAGTTTTATTTTAATTCCTGCTCACTTTCATTCAATAAAAATATTCTCTAATTTCCTTTTCAATGTCTTCTTTGACTTATCCATTATTTAAATGTTGTTAATTAGCTTCAAACTATTTGGAGATTTTCCAGAGATTTTTTCATTATTGACTTCAAATATAACTTTATTGTAGGTAGACAGAGTACTTTGTACAACTTATGTCCTTTTAAGTGTGCTCTAAGTTATTTTTATGGCTCAGAATATGGTCGATTTTGGTAAATCCTAATATACCTAAAAATTTTTTAAAAATATTGTTAGAGTGTTAGGTCAAATTAGTTAAAAGCTGTTATTTAATTCTTCTAATCTTTTATGACATTTTGGTTCACTGATTGGTCAGTTATTAATAGAAGGGTACTAAAATCCCTGACCATACTTACACATCCTCTACTTTTAACCTATTCTTCTTTGTACATTTATTTTAGGTTCTGTTTTGGTCTAGCTATTTTATCAAATTTGGCATTCTCCATATTTTAATTATAGAGTTAGGACATTAATATTTAACATGATTATTCATATTAGGTAAACCTATCATCTTGCTACTTCTTTTCTAATCATTCCCACTGAAGATAAGAGAGCTTGGTAAGCAGGAAAGCTGTTATTCAAATTTATGTTGACTGTATTCTAAAATCGTGTTTTAATTACTTCCTGACATAAATGCACAGAGCTATGAAGGAATAATGTATTATTTATGCATACATTCATTCTTTCTATGAATATTTATTAGTTGGCATACATTATCTTTGCTCCTGAAGGTGATTATATCCAGTGGATAGCAGAGACAGAGTAAAAGAGTAACCAATTATTATGAAAGTAGTTTTCACTTTTGTCCTGCAAAACCACGACTAAGGCTTTAATCTACTAAACTACTGATGATTCACTCTTTTCTAAGACTTTCTACTCTACTGAAGTATTTATGAAAATCATGGGCATTAATGAGTTTTCTCACTTAAAGAGGAACAGAACCATATTACACACTCAGGATTCCTTGAATGGAATCATTTAGTAGACAGGACTTCTGGTAAGGAAAAATTAAAAATTATTCTGTTTCCCAAGTAGAGTAGGGAGAGATAGTAATGTGTTCTATTATTCAGGCATAAGATGATGATGGCTTGCCCAAATATTTCATGGTGAAGCAAGATGATATTGAAAAAGATGGAGAAAGTGTAGATATAATAATATATAAACAAAAGAAAGTTTTATTTTCAGAAGTATGCTAATTGTTGGAAATGCAAAGAACAAGTTATGTAAGTCTCATGGGCAGTTATCTTGAACTTCTGAGTAAAATATTGTTCATTTACTAATATAAGAAAAACCAAAACTAAAAGAGTTTTGGGGGGCTTATGCAAAAGTGTATTAGAATAAACCCTCTAAGAAGGGAGCAAATGGTCCAATGGTTTGGAGATAGAGAAATGTCAATAAGAAGGTTCTGCTTAATAGTCCCAGTTTCTGTAGAGATTTTGAGATTGATGAAGATAAAGGTATATTATTTGGATTTTGAAGTAAAGTTACTTGGGCAAGAATGTATTTAGTTTTCTGGAGGAGTTAAAGCCTGTTGCTTTATTGGAGTAGCTTGAAGAGTAAACAGGAAGTGAAAAGGCAGTCCCCAATAAGATTTGCTATAAGAAGTATTTATTGAAGGTAAGCAGGAAATGAGAATACACGGAGTGAAATATAGACTTTATAAAGAAGCAAGTGAGGGGTATATTCTAGTTTAATGTTTTGAGAATAGAGAAATTAATTTATCTTGAGAATAAAAATGAGGAATATGAAAAATTTTGAGGCAAAGGAGAGAAAACTACCAAAAGGTTAATTGATAAATGTTTTCGTTTGAATTCCTCCAGCAGCCAACCTGAGCTAAGAATTCAAATACATGTAACTTATTTGGGAGCTTCAGGAACACCAGCAGGGCAATAAAGAATTTAAACTGGAAAGAGAAGGTAGTCAATAAAGTTGTATCAGCAAGTCAGCTAACATCCTGAGAAATAGCCTAGAATATACACTTTTATTCTAAACAAGAGACAGGAAGTTGGAATAAATTTATTTGAAAGCTTCTCCTAGTTGTGAATTTCTGGGTCTGATGACATTCAGTAGCCTTCCCTGGGGAGAGCCCTGAGGCAGAGATAGAGATAGTGGCAGCAAGAACTTGTCCAGGACACCAGAATTGATAATGCCTAACGGCTATAGATGAAGCACCTACAGCATCTTCCAAGTCAAAAATAGATACGTTTCAAAACTGAATATTGTAAACCCAGGTTAAAGTATACATCACTACTTATGATTATAAATGTGATAATTTTATATGAATTATCTCATTTGAACAATTTTTAAATACTTTTAAAAATAATTTTTAAATGCAGTGATTGAAGCAAGTGAAAAGTGTCATATTCAAATTGTTTCCTTAACTGAATGTTTGGACAGAGTAAAGGCATTCGTTATTCAAATAAACTGAAAAATAGTTTGCAATTCATTTTACATTTAATTATGAGATGATGTGGAATTTATTAAATAAGCTTTGTCATTTTTGCCTGTAATTACCTGACATTGAGGCTACAGATGACAAAACAGGAAGAGACAAGGAACTTTCCTTTGTTACTATTTAAATTAATTTAAAAAAACCCTTTTCAGATAGAATGACTTCTAATTATACTATAATCATAAATGTTTAAACTGAAAAGCATGTTTAATCAGAAACTGTTTCATAAAGGCTAGCATTTGGATAGAAATACAGTGATTAAATTCATGGTAAGATTATGAATAACTTTTCCCAGTGTAAAACAATCAACAAACTCAGTTCAGAGAAACATAAAGAGGCAAGAGCTACAGTTTAAAATATGGATTTCTTTCATTGGAAAGGTAACTGTTCCTTTAAACTCATATATCACAGTCCCAGTTGTAGTTGATGATTCTGACAAGCTGTGATGCTATCTACTTAACAAAGCCCAGAGCTTTCAAGCTGTTATACAACACTGATTTTCTGATATGCATGCTATGAGTATAAGATTTGATTCTAATAATGTTATCTTGAAATTCTGACACCCTGTAGTCTCAGGGAAAAACATGACAGTGACTGTACCCATTGAGGATCACATTGTTTAAAATGTTAAATATCACCCTGTGATGGAAGAAGACACTTCAATAGCTAAAAATTACTAGAAATTACATCCATACATTTAAAATATAAAGAAATCCGATTTCTCTTGAAAATAAGGCATGTTAAGATAAATTTTACTCCATTATTCAGAGTTTTAGCATGACAGATTAATATTTTTTGATGCTACAACTGCAGTTAGTCCATAAACATTTTCAATTTTGTAAATTACTTTGTACTTGCAGACCCTTTTTCATTAATATTTTGTTGTATATTATTTAAAATTTTGATTAAAGAATACATTCTAATACTTCCCACCAAGCTAGCATTGTGAAGCCAGAAACAGTCTACTACTTAGAAAAGGGCAAAAAAATTCAAGATTATGTTTGTTACATAGGCATGAGGATCTAACTAACAGTTGAGAGTGGATGTGTTAAGTTCAAAGATTTGAAGGCTAATCAAGGAATACAAGGGACCAAAAGAAAACAACAGTGCATAACAAACTGAATGAGTGGCCACTTGGACAAGGTTATGAGGGAGGAAGTCATCCTTGACAAGTTGTCTTCTGGAAACTGCAGTATAGGGTCATCTCAAGGAAGGAAAGGGGCCAGGGAGCACTCAGGGAAAACTAGTTAGAGAGGACTCATACATCTAGAAAATGTTGCTCAGCAGCAAGGCAGGGACTTTATAAAGCAGAGAGCTTTGAAAGGCAGAAGCAATTTGGACTCTTTCATAGTTACACAATCTATCATTTCTTTCGCTAGATGTTGTGTGGACTTTCATGGAGTATGGAGAGGGCTGGCTTCCCAATGCCCTGATGAGGGCAGGATCATTCATTTCCCTGTCTTGCAAAACCCATCTCCTACAGTGAGTGTAGTGCTCTTAGAGGTTAGAGTCAGTCATTGTGTTGAGTCAAATTTGGTTCATGAGGCAGCTACTAACTGATCCAATGTAGTGGAATGTTTGCAGGGTCCCAGAGATGGGAATACGTGGAGCTTTCAGACTTCTAGTGCAGTATATATTCAGACAATATTTTTTCTCTTAAGATGGCTCCTGGCTACAGTACCCTGAGGGTTTGCTAGGAAATGAAATAAATTCCTTTTCCAAAGCCAAGCTTCTATGTAGATTTATGGTCTCTTCAATATTTAGTCTGTAGCCTGTAAAGTTTATGAAACTTTCTAATAGCAAAGATTGCTGGTATCCATGATTTGGCTTGAACTCTCTTTCACCTTTACCACTGTAGAGCACATATTATGCCTCCCCCCTCACCCACCCACTCCACCCTGAGGAGCCAAGGTGACAGGTGTTGGGATATTTTGTTTCTCTTGCTATGCTGCTTTCCCAGGCCTCTGCATTTTATAAGGTTTCTATTTTTCTACTGTTTAATTCCAGTTTTCTCCTATTGTCACTGACCTCAATATGCAGCTATAAACTTGTTTTGTTCTTTGTTGGGAAGCAGGTGAGTGCTGGGTCCCTCTGTCCAGCCATTTGGAAATCTCTTCTATTAGAATTTTACCAAACCCAAGGAAGGCAATTGATGCTGTGAAAGGTTAGATAGAAGAAAGGAATTGTTAGGTCGGTTCAGGGTCCAGGGTATCCAATTAGGGGGGCTGGTCAGGGCAGCTGACCAGTTGACGGAGCAGCCAGCCAGAATCTGACGGCACCACTAGAAGCTCCTGTCAATCAGCAGGTTTTTCCTGACTTATCCAGGAAGGACTTTGGCCTTCTCTTCCTGCCTTAAGCCCTTCCCTTCCTAACCGGGCCTCTTAAAATTGTCTGTACATCGGAACACGCGCCATTCTCCCGTACACACTCTGATGGATGGGAGAGTTCAGCCCAAGAGCATGTATTTCCAATAAAGCCTTGCCTAGCGGTTTTGATTAGCCTCCTTTTGGTCATCTGGCTTTTACAGGAATCTTGTGATAGGAGAATATTTTTCACTTCCTTATTGCCTTATTACCAGATAACTGCTGCTACTTGTATTCTATATTTGCTTATAAAGGTAAGTTTGTGTAGCTTAATGCAATTCTAGGTGGTATTAGTAGGAATTTATTATAGTCAAACTTGGATGTCATTTGCCTTGCATTCAGAACCTAGGTCCACTAAATTGATTATGGCTCAGCCCACAATTTTCCATATATTTGTGTACTATTAGCTTCTGGATATTCTTGTTGGATGACATCGATCAGGGCAATAAGTTTATATTGACAAGTGAGGTTTCTGGAAGATATTGGCCATGGGAGAGGTATTAAGTTATGTGTACTAAAATCAGGTTGTAAATATCCTATACTTTTGCTATGCTATATTGTAGCATAGCCACCTATTACTTTTGAGTTGAAATGAAGATATTTTAACTGAGAACCTAGATTTTTAATTTTTAAAAAAATTTTTCTAACAAAAAATTTATTATAGAATTGTTTTATATTTACAGTAAAATTGTCAATAATAGTACACAATGCTTCAGTACATTTCTCATTGTTGATGCTATATTTAGAACTTACTTAGGAAATAGGGATACATAAATTTCATACTTAATATTTTATTAATTTTTCTCTAATATCCTTTTTGTTGTTGCTCCAGAATATTGTTGAATTGATCACATTACATTCAGTTACCAGGTATTCTCATTCACCTTTCATCTGTGACAATTTCTCAGACTTTCTTTGTTACAGATGACCTTGAAAAATTTGAGGGCTATTATATAAGCTGTAAAATATTGTTCAATGGGGGTTTTCTTACAATCAGACCCTGCATTGTTTCATCATTTCATATCATTAGTTCATCCTTTGATGATTTAGCATTGTTGATGTTAACCTTGATCATTTAGGAAACGTAGATTTTTGTAGGTCTCTCCAATATGAAATGACATTTTTCTCCTTTCCATATTCTACTTTGAGGCAGGAAATAAAGCCATTCTCTCCCCTTGGTGGAAGATAGAGCCATGTGAGTGTAAAATTTCACTTCCTGGAAGAACTTAGTAGCCATATAAAATACTTTTATTTATTTTATAATAAAGATATTTTTCTCTTATACATGTATTTATTTGTTCAACCATTCCTTTATAACACTCTGAATGTGTGGGTATTTATTTTTAATTAGTCTTATATAGTTATTCTACATGTAAATTACAAATAAATAGTATTAACAGAAATTTATAATTAATATATTACACAATATATACCACTTGTTCATGTATTATATGTACAATTATATTTATAATTATATTTTATAGCTCAAATTGTCCAGCAAATGAAGACTTTCACTTTGTTTCCTATATCCCTTACATGCCTGTCTTTATTTTCTGGCACAAGATGTTCCAGGTTAATCCAATATTTTCTTTGCTTGTCCTAGAATGGTATTAGGGACCAAGATCTTTTTTGGGGGTTCACTTGTTGCTAAAATGTGTTAAAATTTTATTTATTTATTATTTATTTTGATGTCCAGACTCAAACCAAGGCTTCTCACATGCTAGGCAAGAGCTTTAACACTGAGTTGCATTCCCAGTTCCTTTAATGTTTTATTTTGAGATAATTTTAGATTTACATGCAGTTATAAGAAATACTATAAAGAATATAATAATACAATACACTTCTCAGTTTTCCCCATGGAAACTTCTTATATAATTATCATCATATAACTTCTTATATAATCATCATAACTAAGCATACTTAGTTTGATATAATTGATCAAATTAACTTGTATTTCACCATTTTTAATGCATTAATTTTATGTGTACGTATTTAGTTCTGTAAATTTTAATCACAAATGTAGAGTCATTAGCCACCATCTCAATTAAGATTAAGAATAGTTCTAAGACAAAGATCTCTCATACTACCCTTTCAAATCCTCAGCATCCTCTCTCCACTCGCAAACTCTGGCATTTACCAGGTTGTTCTACATCTCTACAATTTTTAAATTTACAGAGAGTTACATAAATAGATTCAGAGATAATGTAGGTTTTAATATTGGAATGTTTCACTAGGTAAAATCTTTTTAAATCCATCCAAATCTTTTCATATACCAATAATGTTTTTTTTTTCCTTTTATTTGTAAGTAGGATTTGATGAAACATATGCACAATACTGTATTTAATAATTCACTCACTGGAAGGTTAGTGGGTTGGTTCCTATATTTGACTATAGTGAATTAAGCTTCTTTGAATATTTGGGGTGAACAAAAGTTTCGTCCAGCATAAATATCCAAAAATGTAGTTGGGCTGGGTCATATAGTAAGTAGATACCTAGTTTTGTAAGAAAAAGACAGATCAATTTTCTAAAATGACTGTACTCTTACTTTTTTTAAAAAAAATTGTTCTTTTTAGTTATACATGACAATAGAATCTACTTTGACATATTGATACAAAAATGGAGTATATCTTATTCTAATTAGTTCCCAGTCTTGTGGATGTACACAATGTTGATATTCACTGTGGAGTATTAATATACATAATATACATTAACATACATAATATTTATGCCAGATTCATTCCACTGTCATTGTACCCTTTTACTTTTTACCAGGAATTTAAAACTTTCTCAGTTTGTTTACATTGCTGTCAATATTTGAGGTCATCACTCTTATTTTATGTTAACCATTGTGGTTTGTATGTAGTGACATTTCATTATGGTTTCATTTTGCATTTCCCTAATAATAGTATGCTGAACATATTTTTTTTTAGTTGTTGATGGATCTTTATTTTATTCATTTATTGTTTGTATGTGGTGCTGAGGATCGAACCCAGTGCTTCATGCATGCTAGGAAAACACTCTACCACTGAGCTACAGCCCCAGCCCCTGAACATATTTTTAATACTTATTTACTATCTGAATATCCTCCTCAGTGAGATTTCTATTTATATCTTTTTCTCATTTTCTAATATATGATATATTTTGTGGTATTACATATTCCAGGTACAATTCTTTTGTTGAAGTATATGGTTATCAAGTGTATTCTCCTAGCCTTTAGTTTGTCCTTTAATCTTCTTAACCAGGAGTTTTAAAAGAATAAAATTTATTATTTAGGTGAAGTTTATCAGTTGTCACTTTATTGATTTTTGTGTTAAGCATAAGAATGGTTTGTCTATATTTTTTCTAAAATTTTTAAAGTTGTATGCTTTATATTAAAGTTCATGATAGATTTCAAGCTGGTTTCTTTCCATTCAATGTGAATTTTATGCCTAAATTGATTTAATAATTGATTTTAATACTTCATATCTTCTTGCCTTGGTACCATATATTACAATGGCTATTTGATTATTTTTCTTTCATTTAATTATTTTTGTGCCTTTGCTAAATTAATTGGACATAATTTAAAAGATCTCTAAATTTTCTAGAGAATTCCACTGATTACTTGGTCTATGTTTGACAGTTACACAATCTTGATTCTTGCAGTTACATAGTACATTCTGTAATTTGAAAGATTATTCTTCTAACTGTCTTGCCCAGCTTCAGTATTAGGTTAATAGTACTCTCATAAAATTAACTGGGCAATCTTTCTTTTCCTTTTCCTTTTTTTTTTTTTGGAAAGTACTCTGTAATCCTTGCATTAACTTGTCTTTAAATTTTTGACAGAGTTATTTCATGTAGTTAAAACTTTTGGGTCTGGAAATTCCAATTTTGGAGATTTTTATTTATGAAGGGTAATTTTGAGAAATATGATGTATGCATTTTCCTCAATATCTCCAAAATGGCTATCTTTTTTATTCTTTTATTCAATTGTTTTCCTTTTTTAGAAAGCCAGCTATCAAGTCATATTTTCTGCACTGAACATGTACTGAGTAATGATATTTTCATCATTATATTTTCTAAATGTGAATTAATTTACTTTCTAAATCACAAATCAGATGTTCTTATTTTCTCATAATTTTTTTTTACTGATAAATATTTATGGTGTCATATATGGTATATTTAGTATTCCTACTCATCCATGTGATAAGAGAATTTTAAGTAAAAAGCAGTTCTTTGTATTCTTTCTTCATTTTAAAAAAAATGATAATTTTTAAAAATTTCAACTTAAAAATTTAATTCATATAAAAACTAATAAAAATTTACATATTTATGGGTTGCACTATGTGATGTTTCCATACATACATACTCTGTATAATGTTCAAATCATGTTAAATAGATCTAGCTCATCAACTATTCATTTTTATTTATATTAAAAATATTCTAAATCCTTTCTTCTAGTTTTATAAATTATATAGCACATTTTCAGTATCTATGTGCAGTTTATTATTCTGTAGTAGTACACCAGAACTTCCTACTACTGCATAACTAAAATTCAGTACCCACTAATCAATCTTTTTCCATCCCTCCACTTACTCTCCTTAACCTCTGGTAACTACCATTCTACTCTCAACTTTCTTACATACCACATAAGATCACAAAGTACTTGACTTTCTGTGCACTATTCCTGTTTTGAAATTTTGAACTAGTGTGTTAAATACATAAAGTTAATTTTATAATTTTGATATTCAAAATCACACTTCAGTAGTTGAAAATTCTATACATAATGAATATTCATATACAATCATGACATCTGACATTTGTCACTGCACATTTATGAATGTTATTTTTATGTGAGATTCCGTAAAGAGGTCAAAAAGAAAATGCTGTTCGATTGAAATACAGTTGGTGAGTGGTAAAAACCTACAATGAAATTTATCACCATATGGATTCAAGTTCATCACTTAAAAATTGTTGCAAATATTATTTAAGAAGTCTGTGTAGGAGAACATCTTTGAAATCATTTAAATGTGATTGTGTGTGGATGTGAGGGGCATGCACATACTTTTTAACATTTATTTTATTTATTTTTAGAAAGTTTTATTTATTTGTTGATACATAAAAGCATAAAACTTGTACACATTTATGGGTTACTATGAGTTGTTTCCATACATGTATGCATTGTATAATGTTTAAATCAGTTTAAACATTTCTCACTCCTAAGACATGTAGCATTTCTTTATGATGAGAACATTCAAAATCATTCTAACTTTTTGAAATATTTAGTACCTAATTGCTAAGTATACTCACCCTACTGCAGGAGCACACCAGAAATTCCTACTCCTAACTGTACCTTGGAACCCTTTGATTAACCTTTCCTCACTCTCTCCCTAGCTCAGTAATGTACTTTTAACACTACCTCAAATTAACTTACATGCTGAAATTGTAGTGCAGAAGCCATGTATTATCCTACAAGAAATAAGAGATTATAGAATAGTTCAGGCAAGAAACTGCATGCAAGTTTTAGTATAGAATTTTACATTACAATAAAAATAAGTAATGGCTAAGCTGTTCTTACATATATACTGTATTTGAATATTGTCAGTATCATTTTGGTAATATACTCATTACCAATATCATTTTGGTAATGAGTGGTAATATACTCATTTTACATGGTAATCATATTGTGATAAAGTGAATGTATACATTTAAAATTTTTTTTTAGTTGTAGATGGACACAATACCTTTATTTTATTTATTTATATGTGATGCTGAGGATCGAACTCAGTGCCTCACATGTGCTGGGCAAGCACTCTACAACTGAGCTACAAACTCAGCCTTTAAATAAATTTTTAATACCTTTGATCTAAAGAATATTTTTTGACTGTCAAAAATTTTCATCCTCAGTATCAATTTCAAGCATTTATTCTTATGATTTTTAAATTTACTGATGAATGTATTAAGTACTTTTATTTTCTCTTGTGCTTACAAATCAGATCACTACTCTAAAACTTGTTATATATTTGTGTGTGAAATATTATGCATGTTAAATGATTAAAAATGAGTGTCTAAGTTCTATTATATTTTGTAATAATTTCAGTAAGTTTTCTTTAGTTTTCTAGATATAAACATGATTATCAATTGCCAAATGTAAAATTTTCCTCATTTTGTATTTTTTAGTCTATGCAGACTAGAGTATGAGGTTAAAGAAAGAAATTTCAAAATACTTGTGTGATTTTAGAGAGCATATGAGATTCAAAAATATTGTGAATAATAATTAAAGGGAAAATCTTTGACATGCATAACATTCAAGGAGAGGGAAAAAGGCTAAAAGTAGCATGGAAGCTTGGAGAGAAAGAAAGAGGAAAGAAATGAAAGAAAAAGGATATTGCAAAAACAAGATCATTTTCTTACATGGAAAATTCACTAAATTCTAAGATAACCCATTCTAATGATATACTTGGGAAATATCTAAAACAATATAAACTTTATCTTAATAAACAAGTACAACAGAAGACTCAGATTATATTTCTAAAAAATAATGAAAACACACATACTTTGCCATAAAACATTAACAAATATGTGAAAAATTATGTTTAATACCATTAGTAGACAAAATGTGAATAACAGAATGCCAACTTTTTCAAGAGTTGCTATGAATTCATCACATGAGAAACACTGTACCCAGTCAACCATTCTTGTGTTTCTGAGTCACATAGTGAGTCAGGAACTTGGGGTATATTTTTATCTTATCCTAAAATTCAGACCTCATCATAAGTTAAACTAGTTTCCCATCTTTTGCTCACTATCAGCTGTCACTCCATAGATCTCCACGTTAGCACACTCTACCTCTCTGACACCTTATCCACAGGATACCCAAGCAGCAGGGGGATATAATGTGCATTTTAATCTTCAGTGAGTGAAAATGAAGGGATAAAATGAAGAAAGATCAGAGAAATAGTCAAGAATTGGAGAAAACACTTGAACACCACACCTATTGGTGTTTGAGTTAAGAAAACCTAAGGAACACCTAATTATATACACTTTTAAGTTTTATATTTGACACTTTTTTGTATTTTTGAGCAATAAAAATAATTTTTAAAATTATAAATGGCAAAATATAATTGGTGCTAAGAATAATTCAGAAATATTAGGACAGATATCAATTGACAGAAAAGTGGAAGCAAATTGTATATTTCAGACATATTCACCCGAATTTGTAATATAGAAATTTGCAAATCTAAATGGTTAAGCTTTTGTATTCTAAATAGGTGGACCGAGTGTTTGGAAAAGAGTAACTATTTAAATGTGGAAGTCAGGGCTTTCAGATCTAGGTGTTTTTCTGGGATTGTTTTGTTTTTTCACTCAAACTTTATCATTTCTAGACAAAGCAACTGGTTTTCTATGACCACGTAGCTGATTGAAATCATGCTTATAGAGCTCTCTGTTTAAGCTATGCAAACGTGCGATTTAAGCTCAAATTCAGAGTTAATAGAACTAAAAAAAAGAATTACACAAAGCTATTTAGTAAAGTAAAACAGCATAATTTCATATCAGGAAAATGAATTAAGATCAATTTTAGTTATCATTAATCTATACTTTATGGATGTATACTTACCCAAAATATATTATTTCTGATTACTTCTTGTAAGACGAACGACCAGATGGAAGTGAAACAGGACCAACACAGGCTTTTATTCTAGGAAATACGCTCCCGGACCAGTTCCCCGGCCAGTCACCAGGCTCGAACAGGTCGGGAAAATGGTGCTGTGCCTCGTGTTACACAGGGTTATAAAGCCTCTCCCCATCCGGAAAAGGCAGGCTTGAGGCCAGGAAGAGGTGTTGACTTAGAGTCCAGTGTCCTCTGAGATTGGTTTGGTGCAGCTGATGATGTCAGGTCCAGTATGAGCCGAGAGCCGTACTGTAAGTTCGCTTCTTCTTCCGTACAGATCATTGGGGGCCGCCATTTTGGTGTGCTTGACGCATGCGTGCTGCGTTCGTCGCATGTGTGCTACGTTTGTCGCGCGCGACAGTGAGTGGGCTGGCTCCTGGTGTTGTGTTGGTGCAGCGCC